>CAKNYM010045645.1:0-74647 GCA_932195095.1 Andricus curvator | reverse complement strand
GGTCGTACCCCCTGGCTACGGCTTTTATCAAACCCAAAAACAATACTCATGAAAATACATAATTGAAAGGTAACAATACATTTTAAAGTACAATAGGAATCTTTAAAGTATAAAAATGCGTATTTTTTCTGTATTTTGAAATTCAAGATTTTCTTCGGTCACCAGGTATGAATATTATTAACACATTTCTTGTGGAGAATATTCTCCTTATATTGTAGAAGAAAACCTGTGCATATTATTTCTTGAAAAAAAATGTTTAGGGTCCATTTCAAACCAATAATTGTAATGAAATTACAAAAATTGTTATATTCTGGGTTCGATAATAACTCCACAGTTTTTGTTTGCTTGATAAAATTGAGAACCTATTCATCGATAAATGACAATCATTTTCTAGAGCTAAATAATTTGTTCGCCTTAAATTTTTATTATTTAAAAAAATTGAAAACTATGAAAATTAATTTTCAGACCTAGAGCAGCCCAGCGGAACCTGTAAACAACTTTAAAAAAATGTATGGCAGTATATTTTCACCAACAGGTAGAAATTTAGGAGGAGGCGTTTGCAAAATTCAAAAACAATTGAAAAATTATTGGGACCTTATTTTTCAACCAGGAATTTTCTACATTTCTGATAAAAAAACCTATATGCAATAAGCTTTTCAATATTACTTGTCAAATTAATTTCAAATTATTCATAGTTTATAATGTCTTATCCTAATAGTTTTTCCTTATAAAAGTTACAAATTAAAAATCTAAAAATATTTAATTCAATTTGGACTTACTATCTGTTTCAAAAATCCTGGCCCCTCTAAAAATCATTGAATAACTCAATCAAAAAGAATCACTTAAAAAAAGGAAAAACAACTTGTCAATCCTCATTTTATTACGAATGAGTACAATATAATTTGATCGCGATGCGTCCATAACTTTCGATGCAAAGTGGCAGTAAAGCTAAAAAAACGTGGTTAAAAGCACCTTTTATAATTAGATCAACTTTCGACCGTTGTATTTCGTGGGAAAATGTATGAATTCTTTTGCTAAAAATCGAGTAGTTACCTTGAAGTTTTATTTATGAGTACATTTTCGAAAAATTCGAAAATATTTATAACTTTGGTGTCGGCAGTAAATAAAAGCGAAGGATGCTAACTCAGCTTCTAATCAAGCTGGAAGGCTCTACTGAGGCTTAAAATTTCCCAAAAAAATCATCAAATTGAATGGTGGGGTTTTAAAAACAGTTAATTATATCAATAACACGCTATCGCACATTATGGTTTTCCGTTTTTTTTTTGGGGGACTGGAGGCACAAAAGAAGTCGATGATACTCTCAGCAGGTTCCAGGGTATCGATGTCCTGCTTGATTCTTCCCTCATAAAGTGTCCTTCTTTTTTATTCAACTTTCGCACCTCTAGTAGAATGTGCCACGTGGGTCAACTGACTTTGACAATAGTGGACGGTAACCCCTTCAACGTATCGATTACAATTGAGGTCGACTACCGTAGAAAAAAAACAGAAAAAAATAATATGCAATAGCGTATTATTGATGTAGTTAGCAGTATTTAAAAACCTATCATTGAATTTGTTGATTTTTTTGAAAAATTTTAAGCCTCAGTAGAGCCTTCCAGCTTGATTAGAAGCTGAGTTAGCATCCTTCGCTTTTATTTACTGCCGACACCAAATTTATAAATATTTTCGAATTTTTCGAAAACGTACTCATAAATAAAACTTCAAGGTAACTACTCGATTTTTTGCAAAAGAATTTATGCATTTTTCCACGAAATACAATGGTCGAAAGTTGACCAAGTTATAAAAGGTGCTTTTAACCACGTTTTTTCAGCTTCACTGCCACTTTGCATCGAAAGTTATGGACGCATCGCGATCAAATTATATTGTACTTATCCGTAATAAAATAAGGATTGACAAGTTGTTTTCCCTTTTTTTAAGCGATTTTTTTTTTGATTGAGTTATTCAATGATTTGTAGAGGGGCCAGGATTTTTGAAACAGATAGTAGAAATGTTCCAAAACCAATATTTGGAGACTAAAATTTTCATCATTAAATGGTCGCAATAACGTTTAAAATTTAAACATATAATGCATCAATAAAATTATTATCAATAGGTTTAAAATTTGACTATTTTAGTTCAAAATTTGAGTTTCACGATTTTAATTTAGAAAATTCCATTGTCACTGTTTTTAAATCTCCTTGTAAAGTTTATAAATGCCTTGAATATGAACTTAATAGACGCAGAATTTTATTACTTTTTATTAGAGTAGTCCAAAATAAGCGACTGTTTAAATTGCCATGGGCGACTGAAAATACGTATAGCCTAGCCAAAAGAAAAATAAGGCTTTTTTTGTTTTGCTGTAGAGTCATGTTTCAGCTCTCGAGAATTTCTTTTAAAATTCTTATCAAAGTAATGTTAAAGTGAGAAAACTGTGAGTCTACTCTAAGGGTTCACCTGCGAGGCCTCTGGAGGTCACTAATTCGCTCTTCGTTCCTTTTATTATTACGCTTTTCTACCTAGAGATCTACACCCTAAAACGTAATTACTTTAGACTTTAGGTCTCATTTTTATTTCACTCCCGTTAGGGTCTGTTTGTATTTCGAGTGACCAACGAAATTCGACTTGGCGCGGTTTATTCCACTCGCCATAAAGGCTTACCTGTTAATCGAGGGCGAGCTTAAAGTAAAATGATCAGTGTTTCCCCATTCTTCAAACCCTTTTTTTATTATAGATCTTTGACCTAAAAGGTTTCAAGTATACTCTGAAAAAATTTCACTTCACACAAATGTAATCAAAGCGTGCGTTAAGTTTGCAAATATTGCAATTTTGGTATAATTCTACTTGTTGAAAAATTGGTACATAATATTTTTGAAATATGAAAAGTTGACAAAATCTATCTTGAAATCTTGGAGAACAAATAAAAGATTGAATAAATTGGTTCATAACTTATTATAAAAAATTGAACTTGAAAAAGAAGTTGTACTTTTACGTGCTAAAATCCATAGGAGGAACAACTGCCTGTCGAGTGCTGAAAAATGTTTCTACAGCAAAACAAAAAAAATGGGCACATTTTTATTTTGCATTTATTTTGCACATTTATATTTTAGTTTGAGTACGTAAAACATGCCCGTTGTTAGAATGTGAAAATCATAACCATCATCAATTAATTAATATATATTTTATTAAACTTGTTCTCGGGTGGATCCGGTTTTTCATCATCAGGCATGGACTAAGTCAAGTGCCTAATGAGATGAGAATGTTATGAATTAATTTAATACGATGTTTGAAATCTTTTGCGATGATGTTGTTGTTACAAAATTAGGAGCATGGTGTAGTTTGGAGTTCGTCTTTTACCGCTGTTGTCCTTACACAGTGAACGCGAGCGTTGGAGGTGACAACAGTCGCCTCTGGATGCTTTCTTAGAGCTACCATTTTGCTCACTCTTTTGTGCCAAAAAATAAAGGCGCATAACATCTCTGTTCATATGGTATGTTCATTTTAATCGCTTTATCGGTTGCTGAATCTCTGCTTTTGCCTCTGGTTGGATTGGACCGTCTGCCTCTGGAGGATGTGGTGGGATTGGATCATCGTCAAGTTCAGCAAGAACATCAATTACCGTTGCTTGATCGCGTGATGCGGCTTGCTCTAACTAAAGTTCATTGTCGACGTTTCTTCACGCCAAATGAACCATTGCTCGGTCTTCTGAGATAAGAAGATTATTTCAGATGTCCTTCGTCATACCGATTCTTCCCACTGAAACTTTCTGTATGTTAGGATATTTTGCAGCAAACTTCGTCCAAAAGTTGTATCCCTTTTCGCTTTTGGTTTTATACTTCGAACTTTCGTAGTGGAAACGCGCCAATTCCTCTTTCATTATGGTATCCCACTTGATGCTCTCCCACGGTATTTCTGTTGAGTTGGTTGGCTGCAAATTGCTAACGCTATCCAAAGCATCCTCAGCAGGCACAGTTGTTGTTTCACTGTTTACCGTTTGTCGCAGATGTTCTTGCTGGCCAGTTGTTTGATTAGTGAGATCTGCCTGACCATTTCGTAGCTTACTATCACCACCGTGACGCATGCTGTGGCCCTAGTAGTACAGGCATTATATCGGAAAAATGAATGAAATTCCGTAATAACACTTAGACGAAATTTTTTTAAGGAGAAAGATTCGTTGAGGGGTCCCTTTTAACATATCAAAAACTCTAGAACAGATCAGTTGCCAAACCGGGTTTTTTTGTCGAAAACAGTTCCAAAATTTAGTTTTGCGTGGACTGATAATTCCCATTTCATTTTAGAGCAAAATGTCCAACAGAAAAAAAGAAAGAGGACAAAATTATAAGAAAATTTGTTGAAAAAAATAATCCGCTATCTTCTATAGGTTTCGAGATAGGATATATTGAAAAAACCCCACTTTTTTGGATTTTCAACGAAAAATCACTAGTTTTCAAAAAAAACTGTGTACCTTTGCACCTAATTACTACACGGAAAAGTGTTCCACAGGTGAGTGAAAGTAGACTCAATTTTCTGTGATTTCTGAATTTTTGCCTGTTTTTACGGGCAAAAAAGTGGAGTACAGTTTTTCCAAAATAAATCAAGTCAGGTTTAGTTTACATTGACTATGCTATTATTTTGGGAATTGCAAGGTTTCAAAAATTTCATTTTTTGTTGTTGAATTTTTGACTAAAAACGCGAAAGTTGTGTTTTTTCGAAATACCTCGTTTTCCGTGCATCCTACGACAAAGTTGATATAAAACAAATGAAAGTGGAGTCAATTTGGCGTAATTTGAAAAAAAAACTGTCCTAGCCCTAATGGGTCATTTGTCATGTATAAAAGGTATTCTGCGATTGATAAATAAATAATTGTTTATAACAAAAGCTTGCTATCGCCACTTTTGATTACATTTTTGCCTTTTTTTAGTACTTTCGTGGCAAAAAAGTGATTCTAATTGATTGAAAATGTGTGATATGTTTTTTTATCAATGAACAAATATTTTTTATTAATAACAACAAAATCGAACAAAATCTTGCCATGGATACCACTAGAAAAAAAAAACGCGACAAAAACTCGACCTCCTGGGTGGTGTGGAAATGAGTATTTATTTTCATACAAAGTAATTATTTCAATAATTTATTTACAATTTTTCAAATTATTGAATGACACTTGTTGTGTCATTACTTTGAACTAATCCATTACTTACTTGTTCTTAATTCGAAAAAATGATCACAGCATATTAGAAATCACTGCGAATTACATGTGTCTTGAAGTTAAGTACAGAATTAAATGCAGAAAAAGAATTCATTATAAGATATTGTTACAAAAAATCATTGAAAAACTATTTGTTTATTGATAAAAAATATATATCACATTTTAAATCAAATATAATTACTTTTTTGTTAGGAAAGTACTCAAAAAGTACTCAAAAGTGGCTATGGCAAGATTTTGTTATAAACAATTATTATTAAATAATATTTGTTCATTGATAAAAAAACATATCACACATTTTCAATCAATTAGAATCACTTTTTTGCCACGAAAGTACTAAAAAAAGGCAAAAATGTAATCAAAAGTGGCGATAGCAGGCTTTTGTTATAAACAATTATTTATTTATCAATCGCAAAATACCTTTTATACATGACAAATGAAATGTATATACTTACTTGGGACAAAAACCTCGAAATATGAGCGTACTTCTACTTCACGGTGCGCTCAGGTGCCTCTATGCAGGAAGAATGCACTTTCCAAGGTCATATCTCGTGACCTATTAGGGCTAGGACATTTTTTTTCAAATTACACCAAATTGACTCCTCTTTCATTTGTTTTATATAAACTTTGTCGTAGGATGCACGGGAAACGAGGTATTTCGAAAAAACACAACTTTCGCGTTTTTAGTCAAAAATTCAAAAAAAAAAAAAAATGAAATTTTTGAAACCTTGCAATTCCCAAAATAATAGGTCTAAAAGACCTTTTTTTCAGATCCACGCAGAATTTTATAGACTCTATTTCATCCTCTGGCATAGTCAATGTAAACTAAACCTGACTTGATTTATTTTGGAAAAACTGTACTCCACTTTTTTGCCCGTAAAAACAGGCAAAAATGGCCAACTTTGAGGGGTCACAACTTATGACCTATTATAGGTAGGACATTGTTCTTTTTTTGAAATCACAGCAAATTGAGTCTACTTTCACTCACCTGTGGAACACTTTTCCGTGTAGTAATTAGGTGCAAAGGTACACAGTTTTTTTTGAAAACTAATGATTTTCCGTTGAAAATCCAAAAAAGTGGGGTTTTTTCAATATATCCTAACTCGAAACCTATAGAAGATAGCTGATTATTTTTTTCAACAAATTTTCTTATAATTTTGTCCTCTTTCTTTTTTCTGTTGGACATTTTGCTCTAAAATGAAATGGGAATTATCAGTCCACGCAAAACTAAATTTTGGAACTGTTTTCGAAAAAAAACCCGGTTTGGCAACTGATCTGTTCTAGAGTTTTTGATATGTTAAAAGGGACCCCTCAACGAAATTTTCTCATTGAAAACATTTCGTCTATGAGTTATTACGGAACAAAACTACCAGATGCCTGGACTATAGGGGCGCCCCGGCGATCCTCGGGAAGCGAAAAGTGTTCCAAAATACTTAATAGACTCTCCATGATAATTTATGGGTTTTGGTGTTCCTCTTAGTGTCGATAACCTTCCGACTTTTGTTTATACACCTGGCTAACTCCATCGATCTTTCGGTCATTAGTAAATAAACGACCAAGTACACGTACATATCAACTTGTTCTATCCTCTTATCGTCTGAGGTAATGTTGCATAAATTTTTCTCACCCTTTCCTTCAAGCACAATCATTTTTTGTTTATTCACGTTAATTTTGAGACCCATGTTCTTCATGCTAGTATTCAGTCTGCTCAACATTCTCTACCAGCCTTCCATTGACTCTACCATAACAACCTTCTCATTTGCACACGCTAACCCACGCATCTTCACGATCCCGAGATCTACACCTTCTTCGTCGAGGAGGGCGATTCTTAAGGGGTTTCTACATGAAGACTCTGATATCGTAAAACGCGAACGTTTTGTGAATCGGCCAACTGTCCAGTCATTTACGTCAAGAGAGAAATGTCCCTAGGCGTTCTAAAAGCTGATTGGCAGAATTCAGATCGTGCGGAGTAACCAGGCGCTATTTTTTTTCGATATCGCAAAGTTGCTGAAACCTTTGTCGGGGAGTATTTATGAATTTGATGTTTCACAAATTAAATTGTTAGTTGTAAACGTTGTAAATAATGCTTCCTGAGCGAAATTTTTAACTTGCACTTTTAGAGCATTTTGCAGTTTAGTTAGAGGATATGCCCAAAAAACATCAAACTCGTAAGACCTGCAGTGACAACTGGCGCCACCGTGATCGTATAGGCAACTATTTTCGAAATTTAAATTCAAATTTGTTTAAATTTTCTAACACAGACAATTTTTGTGCTTCAAAAATGTTAAGCTCATGAATAGGGCGTGTCGAAAAAGACGATTTCTTTATTTTTTGTTCCAAGGGGGTTGCAAATTTGTTTGTGGAACGAAAATATCACCCTAAAATTGGATTCAATATAAATTGTAAACCCAGCAGCGACAGACAATTAAAAATGACACATTTCTTGTTATCACAAGATAAAAGATATATGTAATGGAATCTAAGGATACAGCAAAGGTGAAACCATCACCCCTATGGCTTCCCCTTCCAATAAGTCCTTAAGATAGTCTCTTAAAGCGTCTAGTATCCCGTTTATGCGTATCATATACGATTTCACCCTTGTTATTCCTGATGCCGACTAACACTGTACTACTACTTTCTTTATTGCTTTGATTTTATCCTCACAGTAAGAAGGCTTGCATTGGAAAGTATTCTAAAATTTCCTGTTCAATGGTGACGTGACAATTATTCAACCCTTTTCGATACCGTTTTTGTCCTCGCGTTTTGAATCTACATAGTAGTAGAAGTTGTCTCTTAAACTGAAGCCCTTTCCGTACTCAGGGGCGATAATATTTTTCTGAATACTTTTTGATATCCCAAATCGATCATGAAATAGAACATTTGTAATCCCTTTTACATTTGCACATTTTGCTGTTCTTTTTTTTCGATTCATAATGAGGTTAAAAGCATTTAAAAATGCAGTATTATTCATTTTACGTTGTCAAGATTCATTTTTACACAGGCAGCTGTGATGAAAACTAATTTTTTAAATTTGTTGATCATGATTTTATATTTTTTAAATCGATCACATTTGAATAACATTTATGCTTTTGAAGCCGTTGAAAGGGACTGGAATCTGAATATTCTCGCTGCCTAATCGGGGATTCAAAAAAGAAGGCCAGAAATGGCAATCCCAGGTACTGAAATTTTTAATACCTTCGAATGCAAGCCTTCTTATCGGGCCACATCAGTCATTCTTCTTATAACCGCAGTACCACACATTTCAGTCGCACTCCTAACAACGATATCCCTGAGCATAGTCCATGTGCCCTCTATATCTTTATTGCGTATTAGCGCCTCCCAAGTTGCCCTATCTATGCGTTCGTATATATTATTCTTAAATTCTATTCGTACTTCTGGTTTCTGTAAATTCTTTATCTTGATTCGCGTCTGTTTCATATTTTTAGTTCTCTTTGTTCTCCATCCTTGACCTAAGTTAATTTTTGAGAATAAGAGGTAATGATCCGTTTCGCATTCAGAACCTCCCATTACCGTTGTATCTCAATCATAGTGTAGATCTCGTGTCTGCAACCATGTCTACAAGTGGATCATTTTATACTTAAACCAATCATTCCTGATGAACAATCCTTTTCCAAGCATAGGGTAACAATTTTTTCTCCGTTACCATTTTTTTTGGATCTCCACAATTACCTACCACCCTTTCCGTACCCTCGCGTTCGACTTCAAGTCATCCATTCATGTCTCCTAGGAGAATGAATCTTTTCCCTTGATCGTAAGTGCCTATAGTATCATTTGAAGTGCCCCAGAAGGCGTCTTCTACCTCATACCTTTCACAATCAACTGCGGCATAAAACGTTATGATAAAAAGTCTCCTGATTCCCACTTTCATTCTAACTCACAGCAATCTGGGAGATACAAATTCATCCCTCTTGACATACAGTTTTGCATTCTTATTCATTATCATACCGTCTCCTTGGCAAACATGTGATTCGCTATCTACTCCTAGCCATAGTTCGAGTCCCTGCTTTAACTTGCCATTTTCTATTATTCTACTGTCGCATCCCTTTTTTTGTTTCAGGTACACATGGAATATCTAGCTTCCTTACGTGTATTGTTTCTCGTAATTGTCTTTCCTTAACATCATTCAGCCCTCTAGCATTCTGAACACACAGTCTTCATTCATCGCCTAAAACTTTACCTTTACCTTTACCAGATGCATGCCTTTCATCAACCATAGTTTCAATTCATTCCGAGGGTACTGTATTGTTTGTGCTATTCATTGTTCAAAGTATACGCCCAAACTATCAACTTGATGCGAGATATGTATTTTGCGAGTAAAAATCACGTACAAAATAATTAGACAGTCGTCGTAAGGTAGAGAGTCTAGTTATAATGTTAGTCTTACCCGACTTCGGTCAATTGGGTGGGGAGTATAGGTACAGAACTAGACCTAAGTTTCTTCTGGCAAATTTAAATGGATTCAAATATTTTTCCTAGTTTTATTCTTTTTCGATTTTATTTTAGTAGAAATTGCATTTTAAAACAAATTTAAATCAAATAAATCAATGGAATTTTAAAATGTACTCATCCTGACGTTGATCGGTAATTCATGAAACCGAAAATACTGGAAATATTCTAAATTTGACACACGTGCGCGCAGGAAAATAACTGAGAGGGTTAATAATTATCAATAATGAATTTACTTCATATGGACTATGAAATGCTGATTCGCATAATTCAACATACCAGATTGGGAAATCGCTTTGCTGCCGCCCCGGAAACCTGAGTTCGATTCCTGCTGAATTCCAGCCAAATTGTGCCAGATTCATCTATAACCCGATTTTTTCTGTTCTAGCTACGAATATAGCATACATTTTAATAAGGATATGTATTAATATAATTTCTAATTCGTATAATTGAGATAAATAATATAATGCTGTGAGTGTGACTCCTAGTTCTATAAGGTTTTGTGTGCCTATGTGTCGGTCCGTCTCGACATTGCTACAGTACGTCCTTTGTAATTACTGCAAACTTCAGCAGATATAAATGGAATAGTTTTAGATTTCATTCCAATAAATGCTGCAATTCTCCTAACAGCTATAAATTATTACTCAAAGTAGTAAATATTACAACAGTTCGCCTCTGTCCCTCCATTAGAAAGTACAAATAGTAAAATGTAGTGTGATTTTTTACAAATAGTGCAGCAGAAGGTTTCTCCATGTAGTGAAAGAATTGCTTTTTACGAAGATATTAATAAAATAGGATTTAGTCTCAGGCATATAGTCCATTATGGTCATGAAAGAGGATGTGTGTCAGTTTCGAAGAATTTTCTGATGTTGGATGCAAATGCTAGAAGTAAAGCTAAACAATATTTTTTACGAAAGAAGGTTGATGATTTCGAACTTTTTTCACGTTAAATTTTAACTTTACCTTACTTTCACGATAACTCAAAGAGTTATGGAGCGCTTATTTTGAGAGCACCTAGGGCGCGCGGGTATGCTCTCGCGCTTGGTTGCGTACGTTAAATGCGTGCATTTCGATTTCATTTTTTCAAATAACGTAAATATTGTAACTTAAATCAAAAACTGTTATTTAAGCCCCTGATATGAACTGCAGTCATAAATTGGAACTGAAATTGTTTTTAAAGACGGTTCTCAAAGCACCTGCGGCTTTGACGATCACATTCTCATTGCGACACTCGCGCTTCGCGCTCGAAAATTGGTTTATACAGAAGGTTCTCATTCAAAAATAAAACTATGTGGAGAAAAATGGAAAAAGAATATAAGAACTAGGTATGTTTTTCGATGTAATGTTAATGTTAATAAAAATATATATATTTTTTTTAATTTACTAAACAGAGACATTAAGCCATAGAGTTTGATTCCGTTCGTTCAAAGTTCGGTTCTAAGTCACCTCTACAACAATTTTTAGTCAGTTTCAAAAAGATATTGAAAATCATTTCACTGCGTTTTAAAAATATACCAATAATATAGCTAATCTACTTGATTATTAATTATGTAGAACAGTTTAAATTTGTGTCTAATTGAAAAATATCATTAAGATAATTTGTAGTTCTTGTTAAAATCCACAAAGAATCACGATTAAAACTTACAGATGTCTTAAAACCAAAAATTGAATAATTTTGAGATTCTAACTTTTTAAATTTTGGTCTAGATGAAACATTTCATTGGGATAATTTCGAAATATATTTGATATCTAATAAAAATTTGGATTCAAACTTCTCAATCTATCAGAAAAATAGTTTTTTCTATTTTCTGAAAATTTTCAGAATCTTTAAAAGCATATTAACTTTGTTAGTTTGCATCAAAATTAAAAATGCCATTAGGATAATTTGCAAGTCTTTCTGTCCTGCACCAGAAAGTTTGACCAAAGTTTCAAAAACTCTTAAATTTTTTTTTAATTTTTAAAGTGCTCTAAATTTTTTAATTTTGGTCGGAAATATTTGGTTAACAAACTTGACCTTAATTTTTGGACCCAGGAAAAGTGTATCAAAGGCTGACTTGATTGGAAAAAAAATCCTTTAAAGTTAGCGTGGCTACAACATTCAGGTAAACACACAGTTATACATACATATATGCATACAGACAGACATACATAGACAGTCAGACACCGACAAAATTTTATGATTTTCGGTCTCTGTGAGTGCTGAAACGTAAAGATCCGTTAAAAACTAGAGATCGAAAATTTGGACACTTACATTACACTCTCATGAATGGGAATGTAAAAACGCAAAAAAAACAATTTGAAGAAAACGTTGTACTCAGTCAAAGTTTGTGGTTTTTAAGATTAAAATAGGGGTCTGATAAATATCTTGATGACCGCATTCGAAAAAATGTTTAATAGTTTTGATCAATTAATTATTGATAATTAATTTAATTAAATTATTAAAAATTTTTTTTTTAAACTTGTTCTCGGGTGAACCTTGTTTTTCATCATCAGCCACGGAGTAAGTCAAGTGCCTGATAAGATGAGAATGTTATGAATCAATTCAGTACGATGTTTGAAATCATTTGCGACGATGTTGTAGTAAGTACAAATTAGCTTTCTTAGAACTACCATCTACCACTCCATAGGTTTTTAATCGCCTGCTTCCTGATGGTCTCGGAAGTTTCTTACAATGAGACAGGCGTTTAATAAAACCACCCATACCCAGCCATACCACGCTGAAAAAACCAGTTCTCGTCAGATCACTGAAGTTAAGCAGCGTTGGGCGCGGTTAGCACTTGGATGGGTGACCATTCGAGAAAACTGAGTGCTGTTGGCACATCGTGGGTGTGGTGAGCCCACACTTGTAGTTATTTACTACAAGTTATCAACCTAGAAACACTACCCGAATCGGGTAGTGTCACGCCTACCCCGAAAGGGAAATGGCTTAATGGTATACATACATACCTTCTGAGCTGTTGCCAGCACTTTTTTGACTCCTAAATGTACAAGATATTTCAGTGCATCATGCGTGCTCATTGCATGTCACCGAAATCATAACAGGATGAATAGATGGTTGTTTCACAATCCTCCGTATTGTCTTTACTTCATTCCTTAGCTCTCTGTACTTATGGATCTTGGCTGTATGGGTTGCTTGCTAATTTCAGTTAAGTGGACAAGCAATGTCAATGGTGTAGACTCTTCCACCTTTTCTCTCATGCATCATGATGTCGGGTCGATTGGCCCGGATACAATGATCCGTCTGTATAATAACATCCCAATAGAAGATGTAGTCTTCGTTTTTTTAAACAGGCACTGGAATGTATTTATAGAAAGGCATCCATTCCCTTAAGAGTCCTAGGCTTAGGCCAAGTTATTGGTGTATAATACCTGTCACATCATTATGTCTGTGCGTATATTATTTCTGAGCCATTACGCGACAACCATCAATAATGTGCTCGATAGATTCGTCGGTATCTTCACACAATCTGAACCGGTCAATAACGTCTTCATGTAACACGTGTTTTTCATAATTTCTGCCGCGTACAACCCTATCCTGAATGGCAATGACAAATCCTTCCGTTTTTGGAAACAGGGCGCCCTTTTTCAGTCAAATATTGGATGCCTCACTATCCACTTCATGTTGATCTTACGTTTTGGGGTGATCGACGTTGATGGCTTTTTGTCTCCATTGCGTTTCTAATTCTTCCATGGTTTCTGCCCTGATATTCAAGGCCTCCTATGAGGACAAATTCAAGGGCTTGTAATCGAGATCCGCTCTACAGATGGTATTGTAAAGCGCAATATCTCGCTTGCTGTTAAAATAGTCTCGCAACTGTATAACTTGTGACTTACATAGTTTCTTCACATCTACAACGCCTCTACGCCGTCTATGCCCTGGTAAAACTACCCTTCCAATCGTCGAATTACTGTGGTGTATTCGGTGCTTCTTCATATCTACGCAGATTGTTCTGTTTAACCTTTCAAGGTCGGTGTTCGACCATTTGATGAACCCAAAGGAGGACGTGAGGAAAGGGATGGCATAGGTGTCGACTGCCCTGATCTTGTTTGCCGAGTTGAGAGAATTCTTGAGAACCAATCTGAGTCTTGTAGTGAAGGCAGTCGTTAGGCTTTTCTTAATTTTCGTATGCTGAATACCCTTAGATTCAAGAATACAAGAATATTATATGACTCGCCCTCAACCATTGCTTTGATGTCATTCTCGTCCTCATTCTCTAGCTTTGCGGTCTCAAATTCTCGTCTGGTTAAATGCACTCTTCTGCATTTATCCAGTCCGAACTCCATGTGGATATCATTGTAAAACAACTGCTTTGCGACATCGATCACTTGCTCCAGTTTCTGGTTTGAACTAGCGTATAGCTTCAGGTCATCCATGTTTAGAAGATGGGTCAGTTGATGATCATCCTCATTATCATGTATTCTGAATCCATGATCAAAATACCTGATTCTTGTACCCCAAAGCATCATCGCACGACTTAGAAAGTCGATGAAGCGTGGGGAGATTTTGTAAATTTTTAAGACTTCAAGCAAATAGTCATGTAGTACGGATCTGGAGCTTTCCAGTCACTTGCCCTTTTCAAGACCGCTGAAACATCGGAATCTGTGATGGTAGTCAGCTTCATTTCAGGGTTATTACTTGCTTTTGCTTTCTCTAGTTAGAACCACGCCGCGTCTAAATTGCTTCTGTTGGTTTTTTCCTAAACTCCCGACCAGTAGTTAGTCATGTCTTCCAACTGAGGAACTTCTTCGTCTTGCTGGTTATTTTGCTACACACTCAGTATACGGTAGAACCTTCATTCATCTGCCTGAAAGATCGATTTTGCAGCCTTCTTGTACTACGTTTCTTGTACCGATGCAGCCTATCATCCATATCCAACCAGATTTTTCATGGGGGATCTCGTTCGCTTCCTGGGGCAAAAAATGCATTTGCAAGTCTAGTTCTGCGGCCCAAGGTTCTGACGGCTACTACAGCTGCTTAATACACAAGAGTTTGCATCTCTAATGCAGTTAGTGTTGTGTTCAAATGCATAGGTGAAAGCTTGTTGTTTAGGTGTTCTATTAATGTACGCAAATCTTTTGCGAGATGCATCTTTGGCAGATGATGCCTTTGTGTTGGTTTTACATTTCTAAACTCTAGTAAAGCACAACCAAAATTTATTTCAAGGTGCTGCGGTTTTTCTGGGATTTTTTTGTTTATATTATCAGAAACGTTAGAGTCCGGACGTGGTTCTAATGGTTGCGGTATTTGATCTTCGTTATCCCTAGCACCTATGCCCTCAGCTTCAATCAGGTCTTCGTTATCCACACCTTCCAGAGTATGTTCATTAATAGGAGACTACCGTTCTACTTCCATTTTGATGTCAGCTATTTCAGCAGGCGAAAGCAATCTGTTTACAGATATCGAGCGTTTTTGGTCTGCTAAATTTTGTTCCTTCATTCTTGTGACTAGATTCGGGTACTTGAGCAGGAAGAGACGATGATTCTCTCTCCTCACACTTTGCCAATTGAACCTCTGCACCTGCCTCTGGTTGAATCAGGCCATCTGCCCCTGGAGGATGTGGTGGTACTGAATCATCATAAGGTTGAGAAAGAACATCAAACCGCTGCTTCATCGTGTGATGCAGCTTCCTCCAACTGATGTCCATTATCGAAGCTCTTACACGCGAAATCAACCTGTCGTTTAATCTCCATTGCTCGGTTTTCTGAGATGAGAAGATTATTTCAGATGCCTTTCACCTCAGCGATAAGCTTTCTTACTGGAAGTTCCTGTATATGAGGATAATTTTCAGCAAATTTCGTCCTGAAGTTGTATCCTTTTTCGCTTTTGGTTTTAAACTTCGCACTTTCATGATAGAGACGCACCAATTCTTCTTTCATTGTGGTATCCCACTTAATGCTCTCCCACGTTATTTCAGTTGAGGCATTTGGCTGATAAAATTGCTAACGCTAGCCAAAGCATCCTCAGCAGGTACAGTTGATGGTCCACTGTTTACCATTTTTCGCGGATGATGTTGCTGGCCAGCTGTTTGATTAGTGAGATTAACTTGATCATCTCGCAGCTCACCATCACCACCGTCTCGCATGCCGTGGCCCCCAGCGGTGGCTCTAGGGGTGTACCGACCATCCTCGGGAAGCGACAAGCGTTTTAAAATATTAAAAATATTCTCAATGGGAACCCCTATCAGTAGCAATGCTACAGCCAACATAGCCGTCAAAGTCATGAGAGGAAAGCTCAAGACCTACCGCGACGCCAACGCGAGAACACCTTCGACAGGGAAAAATTATTATTATATTTGAAAATAATAATAATTATTAATTAATTAACTCAAATTATTAGTAAAATAATTTAATTAAGGCTGCGGCTATACCTACGCAAACCCATGAAAATTTTGCAAGTTTCATTGGACGAGCTGGGAAAGGGATTGGTTTTCCACCAATCGAAAACGAAACGAAAGTTTTACGTTAGGCGATCTTTGGTTTTATAAAAAATTGGATTGCCTCAACATTCCATAACTATGCGTCACTCATCTGACATCCTCATATTTTTATTAACATATTTAATAACATATTTTTAATAACGAATTCTATAGCGGTTCTCTTTTTGATATTTTCTGACAAACGAATTTAAACAATAATATAAAAAAAACATAAAGGGAAGGGTGGACATATAAAAAAAAATTAATGCACCAAAAACTGCTGTGCGAATACTTAGTTTAAGCAATAGTGCACGTGTGACATTTTCAAAAGGAAAAAATATTTCACTTTAACTGAAAATAGTTTGAGTTTTTTGAAAAAGTTGCTTTCTTCACGTTATGCCTCAAGGGCAGGGAAAGACTTTTTCAGGGAAAGATTATTTCATTACTTAGCCCGCACACGAACCCTTTTTCAGCGACCACATTATTTGTTCTCTATTTGAATAAAAAATCTAGAAATTAATTATCGTGTTTTTACAAAAATACACAGATAACATCCTCGTATACCATTCCAGAAGTTTGTATTTATCAAGGGACTGAATAAATACAGTTTTTGGGATATCGATTACTGTTTTGGTAACGAAAACTGCAATCAAAGCACCTCTGCCTATCTATTCGATCCATTTAAAGCGGTCATTTTAGAAGAAAAGTCTTTTTTTGACCAACCTTCTCGTATTATATGTAATATTTAACAAATTTTATGTCACTATCTTGAAACATTTCTTTAAAATTGATGCCACCACTGACATTTTTTAAATCTCTGAAGTGAGTCCGAGGTCTGCTTTTCTTCTAGTTCTATTTATTTCAACTGAACTTTGAGCAGCTTATTTTATCTGCTTTGTTTACAGGTACAAGTAATAACGACTGCTCTGAATGCAGCTCAAGCCACTGCAGAACACGCTGCTCAAGCTGCCTCTGAAGCTGCAGCTGAATTAGCTGCGCAGACGACAATGGTTGGTCAAGCCAAGGCTCGGGCTCACGCAATTGACGAACAACTAGGAACTGCAAGAGTGGACTTTGAAGCTACACAAGCTGCAGCTCAGAAGGCTGCAGCCTTGGCCCAAAAGGCTCAAAACAATGCAGCAGCTGCTGCAGCACACGCCGCACATGCAGCTAGTGAAGCTGCAGCTCATTCTATTGGAACCAAACACGGTCACGAAACTCTTCAGAATAGCCTCCAACATTCTGAAAATATACATCAACTTAGCAAACTTCTTCGCGATTCTAAAAATTTGCACCAGACATCCTCTCAGCAAGAATTAGCGCCACCACATCAGTCCAGCTCACTAAGTAGACCCACCAACGAAGAACATTATTCTGCGGATCCTTTCGATACTGCTAGCCCATATACAACTTCTGAAATATCTTCTTCGTCTTATTCGGTATCAGGTCCATTGGATTATGATTATAAAAGCTCCACAAAGGTAGTGGACTATCCTGGTTATTAGGTATACAAGATTTAATGTGAATCATCGACTCATCAATATCCATGCCATCCTGACCTATATTTCGTGTTTCCCTCGCGTCGCCATATGTTGCTGAATGTCTAATTTGTTACTTCACACAATTTTGTCGAGTATTATCTGGTGTTAATCACTAGAACACATGGAAATTAATGTCAATTTTGTTCATGTTCATGAATTATATATTTCAAATTGATGTAACTTCTCCTAATGGATTTTGAAAATAATTTTTCATGGCTCAAATAATAAGAAAAATTTTAATCTATTCAGAGTAGACCGTAAGTCTTATGAAAAAAATAGTTTTCCTTTATGGACACAAGAAAGGTTCAATTACCTGATAACATTATCATATAGGTTGTACTGATTTGTAATTAATTTTATATCTATCAATTTGAAAAAATTGGTAAGCTTTTTAAAATAATACTTCAGCTGTACAGACTGAATTGAATAAATGAAATTATTTAATTAAAAAAAAATAAATATGAAGTTCTAATTCAAACATATCATTATCAACAAATTTATTCTTATAACATGAATCTAATTCTAATTTTAAATTATTTAATTTTTAACTTTAAATTTCACTTAATATATAAAATTATGTAATTTTGAATCTATTAGCTTTATAATTCTTTAAAATTGTTCAGTTCTAATTTGAAATTTCACAACAATTTGGCAATTATTATTAATTTGAAGTTTTCAAAACTCTATTTGTATTACTATAGTGGTTGAATTCCATATTCAATTATGTACATTTTCAATGATGAATAAAGCATTGTTTCCCTTTAACTCATCAATATTCAATTTTTGGTTCCCGTTACACTGTAACAATCGGTCGTAGGCGTAAACATTAATAAAAAGAGGATTTTTTTTAGAAAATTCATTTGCAGTTTTTTTGTTGCTTACTTGGGGGTTTTCGGGGTCGCTGATTACGATTGGTTAGTGAAAAATTCAAAATTCAAAATGGCGGAATCAAAATGGCGGCTAAAGTCTAGACTCGACTCTTCACTCGAAAACTCTGTCAACTAAATGGCTTTGAGTCCTAGCGAGATCAAGTTCTTTATATTCCTCAGATGATTCTTCTTCAGTATCTGACTCAACCTCTAAATCTGGATGACTGACATTAGTAACTTCTGGAACTGAAATTAACTTTTTTACTGATTATGCAAACGACTATTCTTTCTGCCATATTTTCTGAAATCCCTCTAATCTTTATTTTTATTTTTTACTCTCAGAAGCTTCTTCCCCGAACAACCCTACAAGTAACATATTTTTTTTATTGTTTCTCTACAATGAATCAATATCCTGTGCGTTATAGAAGACATGGGATGCTAATCATAGTGCAAGACATAAATTTAGACAGTGGAAGTGGAAATATTTTCCAAGTCAGTTGCATCGATAGGAAGTTAACATGACAAGGCAATCAAAATCATTTGAAAATTCGAAATGAGCTCTTTATTCAAGCCAACCAATTAAGCGAATCGTTTCGAATTACCAAATGCCTTATGAGCAGTAATACTAAGGTATATTAATTTACTGAAAATTAATTATAATAAATATTAGATTTTATTTTCAACTCTATTATTATGAAACATGCATTTGAATTACACTACGTAATATAATAATAATTATGGATAATTATTCTTATTATTTGATCTATTCCCTTGATAATAATTATAATGATTTTGTAATTGTTAAAGACATTTTGAAATTTGTTCCATATATAATATATTGGGTGACAGAGTGGATTAAATACTGCATGAGTCTAGGGTTGACGGTCGCGCGCTCGGACGCTCAAGGCCAGTTTTTTTTTGTAAGTAAAAACGGGCAAAATAAGGCGCTTTAGGCTTAAAGTAAACATTATAATACATAAAATAAGACCTGATTTTTCTGATTTGGGTTTGAAATTTAGTTGTAGAGAGAATTGAAAGCACGCATTTTTAAGAAACATCCATCTATTAGTCAATACGTAGTACAGACACTTTATTTGAAAAATTGATAAAAAATCACAAGAACGTTTGAGCAGAATATAAATACTGATCAAAAATTTAACAAATTACTGCGGGTTCCTAAACTTATAAGATACGTTATAGAAGGTTATTTTTGGTTATTTATCAATTTTTGGAAGAAAGCAATTGAAATCGACGACGAAATAATTTGGCCGGCGATAATCAACACGCAATAGACAGGGATATCCGACTGTGACACTGACATTTAAAAAAAAAACTGCTATAAATAAGGAAATACGTAATATTATTAAACCAAAATTACACGTAACCTAGCTCGAGAGTGAATTTATTTATCTCATTAAAAACCAGTATGATAATCTTTGTAGTTTTGCAAATATTTGATGATTAGTTTAATCCATATTTAACAAAATTCACTTATTTTCTACAGCGAGAAAAATCTGTCCCAAATATCGCACGGAATCGTGAGATACTTAAATGGCAATACATTCATCTTAATTCTCTTTGTTTGAGTTCGTGCGCTTTTAGTACGACAATGTTCAGTAGGAAGAACGCACGAGATCCGTGCTCTTTGGGTATGGCTTTTTTGCGGATAGAAGGTCCCTGTAGCAAGGGTTATTGCCGAATACGGTTAAAATATTTATTAAGTAGTTGCGGACAATTGTCCAGGGATGGCCCAGAAGAAAAAACGCCCAAGCAGATGCGTATCACCTAGAGTATGCAACCTTACCCTTGCATGCGGGGCTCTTCAATGGTGGGCGTAACCTTTCTCTATCTGCTCCTCAGAAGGACTTTGACAACACCAAACCTAGTTGTTAATGCGGTTTAAAACGATCGACGCGCAAAGAACCCGAGATTGGGTCGGAAACCAGTACCGATCACCCTAGAATTCGGGGTGCCAGAAATAATTTGGATGGAAACGCGATGACGGACCGACGAGACGCTAACACTTTTGAGTGGGCGGCAAAGGTTACATGGCGCATCTGCAAACTTTGTGTTGCAAAAAAACACCCATAGCCTTCGCGCTTGTCACAACAGGTGTTGCGAAACCGAGTCGAGAACTTCTTACGAACAGGATACGTACGCGGAACGCTTTCACAACCGCTGCAAAAATAAGCCGCAGACGAAGAAGTGGAAGCTCAATTAAGACCAATCGCGGAAAGCAGGCATCCCTTTACAGATAATTACGATTTCTGAACAAGGAGGAGCATTAAAATCCAGGTCCCTCGTAAGTCCCAAGATCTGGTTGAAATGGATGGTACTTAAGGATCTCTCAGAAGATTCTGACCTCTGGACGGAATGGGTCTGAAAGTTGGCTTATGAACTGAGGATCCACCATTAAATTCTGAATATGTCAAAGCTGCTCACAATCAAGCAGCACGTTGGTGAAATCAACAGTTTCTCGCTGACCTATTATGCCTCTTCAGCGATCTCCCTGTTTCTATCAAAAGTCCGCCTAAGTCTGAGACTTTTTGGTGAGAGATTTACGAGGTTTGACAGCCATTGAATAAATACACTGAGAATTTCATTCGCATCAAGGTGCTCTGCGACAACCTCATAATATCTGAGAAGAAACCACTGTCGAAGAGTTAAAGAATGTACTGAGGTGCACGGGTAACTTCTCCGCTGCAGGACGAGATGGTATCAAGAACTCCTGTGGAAGAAGTTTAGTTCTACACATGAATCTGGCCCGGATCTTTACTAAATATTTAAAGTCGGAGACGCGCATTCCGCAGTGGCAGGTTACAAAATTAAATAACATAAATATTTAATTTCAATTTTTCTCTATCAAGCAACATAAATTAATTATTCACTTTAAGGTGATGTGATTGAATATTGGATATAATTAGTATAATGAAAGTTTCTTTTTTTCAACCTATCTCTATTACAATGATGTAATTTTTTATAATATTTATGATGTCAAATGAGTATCTGAATTCAATTTTCAAAATTCTATGCACAATGTTCATGTGTTTCATTTTTTTTTTTAGAAAATTACTATAAAAAGTTATTAATAATTAAATTTTTTAAGAAATTTCAAGTTAAAAAAAAATATAAAGTGAAAATTATTTGAATTTTTCAATGAAAATAATTGTTTAAGGCTTTTTATTTTGTAAACTGACTGATTGATTATTGACTGATTATTTATTTCCACAATATTAAATGTTGTAAATATTGAATTTCAATTTTTTTCGATTGAGTAACATAAATTGCTTATTTACTTTAAGATTATGTAATTGAATATTGGATATAATTGGTATAATAAAAGTTTATTCATATTTAAAATACCCCTATTCCAGTTACATAATTTTTTTAATGTTTCTGATGATGTGATATGATTATCTGAATTCAATTTTCAAAATTATATGTACACATGTTTTCATGTTCTGAACTCATTAATTATTTATTACCTGATTAATTTTGTTCACAATATTAAATTACATAAAGATTGAATTTTAATTTTTTAATATTAACTAACATAAGTTGATAATTTACTCTACGGTTATTTAATTGAATATTGGCTATAATTTATATGATAACAGTTTATTTATTTTCAAAATACTTCTATTCCAATTATGTAATTTTTATAAGTTTTCGTGATGTTGTGAAATGAGTATCTGAATTCAATCTTTGAAATTGGGTTTTAATTTTTTCTGCAATTAGTTTAAAAGGTTAATAACAATGGGAATTTATTGGAAAATATAAAATGAACATTATTTAAATGATTCAATGGGACTAATTCTTTATTGCTTTTTATGTTGGAAACTGATTAATTAATTATTAGCTGATTAGTGTTTTTACAATATTAAATTACATAAAGATTGAATTATAATTTTTCTATGTTAAGGAACATGAATTAATTATATATTTCAAGTTTATGTAGTTGAATTTTGGCTATAATTCGTAAAATGAAAGTTTATTTATATTTAACATATCTCTGTTGCAACTATATAATTGTTTAAAATGTTTGTTCTATTTTGGAATGAGTATCTCAATTTCATCCTCACAATTAGATGTAAATATGTTTTAATTTCTTCTGAAATTAATTTAAAACATTCATTATAATTATAATTGTCATAAAAATATAAAGTGGCATTTATTTGGATGTTTCAATGAAAATATTTGTTCATTAATTTTTACGTTGTAAACTGATTAATTTTTTTCACCATATTGAACCACATAATTATTGAATTTTTCTTTTTCTTTTGTATGGTAACAGGAATTGATTATTGACATTAATATTATATCATTTAATATTGGCTATGATCTGTGCAATCAAAGTTTATTTATGTTTCATACCTCTATTACAATTGAGTATCATAGCATGACGTCATGGTTATAATAGGATAGGTGGAAATGTCAGGAAGGTTAGTATAGTTGGTACATATTTACAATAAAATAAGATATACTATAATTTCAGGTTGGAGTATCGGATCGATTTGATCAGAATCGGGCTCTATAACTTAAAATTTTGGATAGTTGATTTTATTTCGTGAAACTGAAAGGTCTTCAACCGATAAAAGAATAGAACATAATTGCGCAAATGCATTTTACACTTGAAAAATATTACTATTATTTATACATTTATAACTTACTTTTACGTTTAGAATATTTTTTCCAAAAAGTCGTATGCATTTCCATGTAAGGATGTACTAACTATGCTAACCTTCATGATATTTGCACCTATCCTATCATGATTGTGACGTCTAGCTCAAATACTCAATCATATAATTATTTTTAATGTTTGCGACCAATTTTCGATTATCAAATTCAACTTTTTGCACGCTTCAGAGAAGGAAATGAAAAAATGGAAGGTTGTCTGAATTAAAGATGGAAGTATCATCTTTAAAATGAGATTAGGAAAATGATAAAATATCTACTGGTTCTTGAATTGTCATGGAAAATGTGGAAGCATAACCAAAACGAAAATCGGACAGTCCATTTGTGACTACATTTTTTGGTCTGTTGTTTTTCGTACGTTAACATAAGATTTAAATTCGACATTCGACTGCCGCTCGACGAACTGATTATCGTCTTGGACATGCTTCATGTGTCTTAATTCAATTTTCAAAATTATGTGTGGATATATTTTAAAAATTCAGCGATGTTTTGTCGTACGCTGTTGTCTTTCTGAATTATTTAAACGTTCTAATATGATAATGTTTTAATGATTTAGCGATGTTTCTTCATTCACAGATTTACAAAAATGGCCGTGAAATGAGGATTTGAATTCAATTTTCAAAATGACATGTACAATGTACATATGTTTTAATTATTTAGCAATGTGTTTTGACACACTCTTCTTTCTCTATAAAAATGTATTTAAACATTCCAGTGCAAATATATGTTTAATGGTTTTTGTATTGAGAACTGAGAATCGGATCAGAATATGATTTTTTAAATTATAGGTATTAATTTTTTAATGATTTAGCGATGTATATTGATGCTTACATTTGAAAAAAGGTCGTGAAAGTACCCGAAAATGTCATTGTACAAAAATTATGTTTTTTTTTTCAAAAAATTAAATTACATAACGAGCACTTGAAATCTTCAAATGATATATTGCCATTTACTATTATCAATAGTAATAGTAAATAACTCTACGTTACATGGATTCACTAAATAAATTTTTTGAGAATATAATTTCAGCAAGAATTTGTGTGGTCAAGAAATTTGAACGAATAAATAGTTATTCGAAAATTTAGCAAATGAGAAAAATGAATACAAAACTTAGCGCGCGCTTGCGCGCGCACATAATAGTCTAGTACATTAGAAAAAAATATGCCTGCTTCGGTGAGCATTGCCATCAGTTTCGCTATGCGCGCGGCGCTTGAGGCCAAGATTGAGCGTGCCTAAGGCGCGCGGTTACGCTCTTGCGCTCGCTTTCGTACGTTATATATGCCTGTATTTCGAATTTATTTTAAATATCATAAATATTGTAACTTAAATCAAAAACTGTGATTCAAGCCCCTGATCTGGAATTGGATCTTGGAAGATGGTTCTTAAAACACCTCTGGCTTTGACGATTACATTCTCAATGCGACATTCACTCATATTAGGGTGGTCCAAAAAATGTGAAGTTTCGAATTTTCGAAATTTTTAGGCACCAATGCATTCCTGTGGCCAAAATAATATAGCATAGTTTTTTTTTTAGAAGTTTTAATTAATATTTAGAGGTGGCACAGTTCGCCGAAGTTTAGTATTTTTAAATTGGAAGCAAAGCACTTCTTTCCCAGTTTTAAGCCTTCTACCTGAGATTAGCATGATATCAAGTAAGATCAAGCTAACTGTTTGCGAAAACAGTTCCTATTGCAATGGTAGGTATAGGTATCGCTTTCATTTTTATGATGGTTTAATTCCTTAAAATTTCCGACAAAAAGAGAACCTGAAGGAAAAAACTCAAATAGTTAGACTTTCATTACGATATTTTTTGCTTTTATTATCAAGCTATCTCTTCTATTTTTTCAGTATCTATTCACAATAAAGTGAACTTTCATTTAGTGTAAATTTAAAATAAAAAAATGATATACCTGAATAGATATAGGTCTCTGAAAAGTGTCAAAATAGTAATATTTTACATTTAATTACAGCTTAAAATATAAAGTTTGTTAAGAGTACTATTCTGGTACTAGTCTATAGGAACTACAAAACGCTTTACCCCACCCTTAAATATTAATTAAAAGTTCTATAAAAAACTATTTCATATTATTTTGGTCATAGGAATGCATCGGTTCGAAGTATTCTCGGAAGAGAATCAAAATATGGGCTAAGTGGAGCGCACTCGACACTTGCACGTTTTCGAAATATATATTTTGTATTTTCCCGCAGGAATCGGAACGCACGGTTCAAATAGATACTCTCCGTAGAGTAGTATGGGTTTTTCTAGGCTAAGTGGAGCACGCTCAACACTTGCACGCTATCGATGGGCTAAGTGGAGCACGCTCAACACTTGCACGCGTTCGAATTTCAAGTCTCGGTAGACTTCGTAGAGAAGCTACCTCGAGGACTCGAACGCTGTGCGGATAAGAGTAATTTACTTAGGGTTTCGGCAGTACAACTCCCTAGCCCGTCCGCCTCTTTTACTCTTACCGTTTATAGAAGAGATTTCCAAGTCAAAATAAGGACTTGGCAAAATCTAGTCTCCTAGAACAGTGTCCAGCTCATCGGTGAAGCTGTGGACCGTCGCGCCCTGAATCTCGAGATTCCGAGGAGAGAACCTTGGTCGTTTACTGAGCCAAAAGAATGACTGAGTAAACTAGAGTCAACTGACACTCGGTGTCGAGGATGCAATCCTCTAGCCTGTATCCTCGGAGACTCTAGATCTCTCTCGCTCGCTCGCGAGCCCCCCCAATGCCGATTTGGGGCTCAGCATCCCCTTTTAACTGTTCGCGCCACTCCTGCCGCCCTCGCACTCTGCGTGGGTGGGATCGCCGCGACTGCGCATTATGTATACGCCTGGATACCGGGCCTGACTCTCGGCTCTGCTATTGGGGTTGTCTGTCATAAGGAGTGATACGAGGGTCACCTTACAACACATTATTATTAAAGAAAATGTATTACAGCAACAAAGTGGTTTCATAAAATTTGTGCATCTTGATTCTTCTCTTCCAACCTTCCACAGAAAGTAAGTTTGTAGAAAAACAAAAATTTCTTAGAATAACACATAGCGTTGCTATGTGTTGCATTGTAATTTGTTAACTTCTGCAACACAACCTTCGGAATTTGTTGCTTTGGTTTTAAATTCCATAGCTTTGGTTGATTTCTGCGAGTGTTTATTTGCCTAATTAAACAAAATAAATTGGGTTTAATGGTTGTAAGATAATCAATCGAAAGAAATTGTACCCTTGTTTTTTAAAAACAGTAACTATATTTTAAATAAGTGACCTGCGTTAGGCAGCAGTAACTGCGTGGACTTAATTCCATTGGAATGTAATGACTGTTTTCTTATGAAAAAAGGGTATTGTATATAAGGGGCTGTCCATAAAAAAGTGATTTTTCACGAAAATAGGGTAATAATGCAGGACAAAATTCTTTCAAATAAAATTAATGTGAATACGATATTGAATGCAATATGAAACACTTTAAATTCGTAAGATTTTAAGTAGAAATGTATATTTCATTTTCAACAAAATACATGAATTTTTAACCAAAAATAGAATAGTAAAATTTTCAGATAAAAAATACATGTTTAACAACACAAAAACAAATTTTTAACAAAAAAATTAAATTTTCAACCAAAAAGATGAATTTTCTAGCAAAAAGATCAATGTTCTAGCAAAAAAACACATATTTTCAACAAAGTACATCAAATTTCAGCAAAATTGTTGAATTTTAAAACCAAAAGAAAGAATTACCTACAAAAAAGTTGAATTTTCATCCCGAAAATATGATTTTTTAACAAAAAAGTTCATTTTCCACCAAAAAGTCAAATTCTCATGAAAATAGTTTAATTTTTAACCAAATAGTTAAATTTAAATAAAAAATATGAATTAAAAAAAAAACAGTTAATTTTCAACAGAACCAGATTAATTTAGAACCAAATAGATGCTTTTTTAATCTAAAACAGGGGGGTGACACGATTTTCGCTTTTGCATTAGAGGCGCGTGTCAGTTTTGTGAAGAGCGGCGAGTCGTGAAGCATTGGCGCCACCTCCACGACGCCCGGTCTGCCCGTTGTCTGTTATGATTGTGCATACACAAACTCGTGAAATGTCATAACTTTATCGTCTATTTGCCATATTTTATTTATTTACGGATACATGTGTTATAAAAATGGGGGGCATAGATGTATATCACCGAACTGTCTATCAGTATACGACTCAACCCGCTCAAACGGAGTAAAAAAGTGCTTCTTTTCCGTTCTAAAAAATGAGGTTGACCGTTGGCACCAAGCAATTAAGCATGACAAAAAGGATTTTATTGTTAAACCTGGAAATCTAGTTTGTGAAGATCACTTTTTAAAGGATCAAATAATTTGGAAAAAGAAAGTTTTAGCTCCGGATGGAACGCTTATGGCGGTAGGTAGGAGGATTTGTTTACACCGATGTTCTTCAACCTAAAATAATATAATGGCTCTGACGGTTTCATGACTACATTGATTTTTAAATTTTAATATACTTTTCTTCTTGTAAAACTTGTAGATTATTGTAATAGTGTGTAATATTATATTTTTATTAGTTTTTGAAATTTTAAAAATATTTTAAAACCCTTACTATCTTTAAGAAAATTGTAAAAGTAACATTAATGACAGTTTTGAATTATCGCTGAGTTTCGACATTTATTACCTTAATAGGAACGTAAGTTCTATTATTTCGGTCTTGTGATCAATTTGAATAAAAAAAACTTTATTAGGTATAATATAAGACTTTATAGAAACACTAGAAACACTACCCGAATCGGGTAGTGTCACGCCTACCCCGAAAGGGAAATGGCTTAATGGTATACATACATACATTGGGTATAATTTGCCTGAGGATGACCGACAGATTGAGGTCGAAACGTTGCGAGAATGTAACTTTTTATAATTAAAGTATTGACTCGGAATACTCCTAGTCTTTTTTATTCAAATTGATCGTAAGACCGAAATAATAGAACTTACGTTCCTATTAAGGCAACAATTGAATCGATCGAAGAAAGATTTCACTTCTTAAAAATTGTTTTAAGAAGTTGTTTATTTTTATCAGTTCGACAATTCTGTACGATTACATTAATTTATTGATAAATTCAAGTACTAAAGTAAATTACAATTGTAAAATAATGATTTTCTTGCAGTCAGAATAGTACAATAAACCTAAATTTAAAAAAACGATAATTTTATGAAAAAGAAAGTCGCGACATTTTGTAAAACGTAGCTTTGTTCAATTGTATATAATAAATTATTATGTTCTGTCTGCATAATAATTGCTATACTTTAATCGCAGTATATTCGTAAATAATTTAAATAATTATATTTATTTAAATTAACCTGGCATTTATTACTCCTATATACCATCCTACTGTCTTTACCCCATATTTAATTTATATCTCCATCTTTTAATTCAATTTTTAAATAAATAAATGACTAAATGTACGTTAAAGTTAATAACTTTATTACTGATAATCTTTTGGCCATTTCACGATCAATACAATATACTGAATATTAAAAATTATGATTTTTAAATTTGCTTGTATATTTTTATTATAATGTAATAATAGATTAGGATCATTCGAGTAATTAAAAAATAGAAAAACAATTTTATATATTATCATTTCAGAACATTTAGTTTATTTGTTTTAAACGGTAAAGACGTAATCTTTATATTTTACCATTCCACTCTACTTGAAAATTAAAAACCGACATTTCCAGTGTATGTAAGGTCTATTTTTTAATCCTAGGTATTTTTTAAATTCTAGAAACAGTTAATCCTTGCCTAATTCAAGATAAAAGTTTTTAAATTATCCACAAACGTCCAAAATATTATAAAAACTGCGAAAAATACTAAATCTCCCATGATTCTAATCAGCTTTCATTCAAATGTAGGGCGCCGCGCTAGTGGCGCCAGTGTTTCATTTTCTGCCGTCCTTCACAAAACGGACACAGCGCATTTGTATGGCGAGTCACCCCCCTGATCTAAAAGGATGAATCTTCAACCAAGAAGATTAATTTTCGACCAAAAAAGACGAATTTTTATCAAAATACATGAATTTTCAACCAAAAAGATCAATTTTCAACCAAAAAAATGCGAATTTTTCACAAAATACATGAATTTTCAACCAGAAAAGGTCAATTGTTAATAAAAAATATCAATTATTAACCAAACATGGAATAGTTGCAATATTAGATAAAAAAAATTATTTTTTGACCAAAAAAAAAGAATTCTCAACAAAATAGTTACATTTTCAAGTGAAGAGATGAATTTTCAACTAAAATGATGAATCTTTAGAAAAATGAATTTTCAGCAAAATATTTCAACCCAAAAGATGATTTTTTAACTCTGTCCTGAGACTTATATCATTCAGAAATATTCGCATTATACAGATTAGAAAGTATACAAAGGTAAATAATGAATGAAAAATATGTCTACTTACGATTTCTTGTATTTAGTTTTTGTTTGGGTTTTCACTCACTTTTCAACTAAAAAGCACATTCTGTCAAGTAACATAATAGTGATGGGATATCGATATCGAAATTATGACAAAATATCGATATTGACTTTGATATATCGGTTTCTAAATATCGATATGAAATATCGATATATCGGACTCTGAATATCGATATTTTCGATATTTCGATATCGATATCCCATCACTAGTTTTAATAATATGATTAAACCAATTGTGAAATTATAATTGCGAGTTTTCGAATACGATGTTTTATTTGCTATTGTAGCCCTACAAACGTAAAATTTTAATTTATTAATGTTAAAACAGTCAAAGACAATCTATTATAAGCGAACAAAAATTAGTGCTTTAAAACGTTTTATAATATATAATTAAAAAAAAGAGTAAAACAACCACCGCAGGGTCCCACTGAGAGCAACTGCCATCTAAAAAAAAATGTCAATAGCCCCCAGTAGAGCCGCGGTAAATCACACCTATGGCCACCTCTCACAACCGAGAGATAAGTGGTCACAGGGAACGACGAAATCACAACGTCAGGCCGGCGAAACCCTCGTGTGTCTTGAGGACACGAAGCGACCCAAGGATAACAGCTTTCTGCATCCATCTCGCAAGTGCCATGGTATATTTTTGGCACGCAGGTATGGCTTTAAGGTTACGAACCAGTGATAGTTTTGCACCTCCGAGAGCACCTCTCATAAGGACAATTACTCGCACCGAATATTTTGGGTACAGTCGTTGCAGCTCTCTTTTAAGGTGCCTCTAACTGCTTTTTTCACCTCTTCGGCAGTGATTGGTGGACATTCCTCCTCAAATTTTACGAGGTTGTCGCAAAACTCCTTGAAGCAGATGATATTGTCAGTATCTTCTTTCAACTCTAGTGTTTTCGGGATCTTGTACACCTCTCTCCAAAAAGTCTCTACCTCCTTGGGCTTGGGTAGATTTTTTACAGAAACAGGAAGATCGCTGAAGAGGCGCGATGGGTCAGCGAGAAACTGTAGATTCTCCCTAATCTATCTCTCCTTCTTCTGTATTCTCCTTCTTGCGTCAGATAACAGCCGTATTTTGTCAACAACATACTGCTTGATTGTCAGCAGCTTTGACTTGTTTAGTGAGTGATTCAAGATCCTTAGTTCTTGGGCAAACTTTCGAACCCTTTCCGTGAACGGTCTACCAGATGTTATGTAGTCAATCACACATTGAACACGGGACGCATTCTCTCTTGCCCATCCAATCTTCTTGTTCAGTTGATGCAAGCGTCTTTTGGTCTTTTGAACCATCGTCGGGTTTAGCCTGCGATTTGAATCAATCAGAGCTCTCGCAGCACCATAAACTGAGCAATTGATGGTGCAGAGGTCGAACTCTTGCGAGATTTCTCTACGAAGGGAGCCACCATTTCAGCCAGATCTTGGGGCTTAGGAGGGACTTGCATGTTAATGTTCCTCCTTGTACTGAAATTGCGATCATCTCTCAGAAGGTGCCAGCTTTCTGCGGTTGGTCTTAATGTCGCGTCCTCATCTTCTTCTGCAGTTTGATCAAGCAGCGGTTGGGGAAGCGCTCCGCGTACATATCCATTTTTCCAGAGGTTGTCGGCTTCATTTCGCAAAGACTGATGCGAAGTGTGATAAAGCTCTGGGTGTTTCTGGCACCACAGAGTGTGCATACGCGCCATAAAGCCTCCGCGAACAGGGATAATGCTGGCATCGTAGCAGTCTAGCACGCCATCCCTGAGTTGATCCGTCCACTCAATGTGGGCGTTTCGCCGGTTTGTCGTCGTGTTTCCATCTAAATTATTTTCAGCACCCCGAACTCTAGGATGATCGGTATTGTTTGCCGACCCATCGTCGGGTGTTCTGCGCGTTCGATCGTTTTGAACCTCATCTACAACATTTTGGTGTTTTGGTGGTTTCATTGTTGTTCCCACGAGAAGAGGTCGCCCGGTATCCCAGATATATATATATATATATATATATATATATATATATATATATATATATATCCCCGACGAGCAACCATTCGTTTTCGTTTTTGATTCCTTGGGAATCGAAATGAAGGGCCTATGACAAAACCACCGAATGCGTCCTCGGGTTGCGGAAAGAGGTTCCCTGCACCATAGGTTTCTGTTAAATATTGTTACAATAATTAATAAGCAGTCGCGAACAATTATCCAGGGGTGGTCTCGAAGGAAATAACCCCCAAGCGGAGGCGTAACAACCGTGCCGAACGCTGAATGGCACCTGGGTGAGGTGTCTCGAACGGTGACTCTAGGATACCGGGCGATCTCTCAGAATATGCAGCCTTATCCTTGCATGCGGGGCTCTACAAGGATGGACGAACCCTTTCCCTAGCTACTGTGGGAACAACAATGATAACACCAAACATAGTTGTAGGGCTTCCGACAATGGGTCGGACAAATAATGCCGACTACCTTAGTGTTGTGGGAGCCAATCAAGACGGAGTCAATGCGATGGACCGGCGGAACCTCAATACTTTTGGGTAAACGGATAGACTCAATGACGACCTGCTAGAGTGCTACGATAGCAGTATGGCCCCTGAGCGAAAAGGTTACATGGCACGACTGCAGGCTCTGTGGTGCAAGAAACACCCAGAGCTCTTGCACTTTTCGCGCCAACGTCTGCGAAACCATGCCGAACAACTCCGGAAAAGGGGCTATGTAAGCGCAGCTTCTACTCTACCCCAGCCAGAACAAGCCGGCAACAGAGAAAGAGAGGCGATACTGAGACCAACCGCGGACAGGCACCCAATAGAGGAGCGTTGCTTCAGGACACGGAGAAACATCAACATCCAGATTTCTTTAAAGCCCAAACATCTGGCTGAACTGGATGACGAGCTTCGTGGAGATTTATCCTAAGAATCCGACCTTTTGATTATCAATTGTGCTGTGTATAATGCAGCGAGAGCTTTGGCGGATGGAAACCGTAAAACAAAACCAACGGCTGATCATAAGACCATAAGACGAAAGCATCAACTCACTACAAAGATAGGCTGGGCAAGACAGTACACATCCAGCATTCAGTGTGTGATTAACTACATAACGTCTGGCAGGAATTTCACCGCCAAGGTTCGACAGTTCGCGCGCGAACTACGAATGCGTTATCACATACTTAACAAGTCAAAGCTGCTGACCATCAGGCAGCTTATTGTTGACGAAATACGGGTACTGTCTGACGCTAGGAGAAGTCTAGAGCGGACGGAGAGGTGGATCAGAGAGAACCAACAGTTTTTCTTTGACCAGCCGCCCAAACCAGAGGAGGTCGAAGCATGTTTGAGAGAAGTCTACGAAGTGCAGCATCCACTTAAAAAGGATCAAAGAACATAAATAGCTTCAAGGAACTGTGCTTTGCCCTCATAAAACCTGAGGAAGAATGCCCAACTATCACTATCGAGGAGGTGAAAAAAGTATTAAGACGTACGAAGATCTATTCCGCTCCGGGACCAGATGGTATCAAGACCTTCTGGTGCAAGAAGTTTCCTTCAACCCACCAGCATCTGGCCCGCATTTTCACCTCATATCTAAAGTCGGAGAAGCCTCTCACGGAGTGGTTGGTGGAAGGGCGCACAGTGCTCCTGCCGATGACTGGCAACTTAGCTGACCCGAAGAATTACAGGCTAATCACTTGTCTGGACACACTATATAAGATCTTCACAGCTATCCTAAATGATAGGATTGTTCGCACAATCGGACCTGTGTGACGAGAAACGTACGAACAACTTGTCTCGAAAAAAGGTCTAGCAGGCTGTCGAGAGAACCTGCTAATCGACAGGTGTGTCTGTAAAGACGCTGCAGCCCCTCAGCGCATCCTGTCAATGGCCTGGATTGACTACCGGAATGTTTTCGATTCAACCTCTCATAGACTTATCATCTGTCTGTTGGAAAGCTTGAAGGTGCATCCACATATAGTGAGATGCATAGAGAGATTGCTTTTTTGAATCACACTTCTGCCTCTGTGGCGACACTAATTATGGATGACCTGAAGATCTATGCCTCTGGTAAAAGCAAACTTCAAACTGCTATAAATATCGTCAAGAAGTACAAAGGAGAGATTGGGACGGACTTTTGATTGGACAAGTGTGCCAAAATAAATCTGAAGAAAGAAAAGATTACTGGCGTTCTCAAGGACCCTGAGCTTGTGGATATAAGTGTTATTAGACACCTTAATACTGGAAAGACCTCTACCTACCTGGGCGTGCCTCAAAGCCGCATTCAGGACGTAATATCAGTGAGGGAGTCTCTCTGAAGCAGATACAAGCATCTTCTTCGATAGATTTGGTCCTCTTGTCTGTCGGCGTTGAACGAGGTATCTGCGACTAACATGCTTGCCGTTCCGGTTCTACTCTACTCGTTTGGGTTGGTGCAGTGGACGAAGAACGAGCTTACAGCCCTTGATATCACCAGACGTAAGATCATGGATATGCATAAAAGCTTGCATCTCAATTCGTCAGTTCCGCGATTATACATTTCACGCCGTCAAGGCGGACGCGGACTTCTATATCTCCAGTGTCTTTATAACCGAATTGTTTTAAGTACAGCTTATATCATTACGAATGGCAGAAATTCTCTTCTAAAAATGGTCAGGAACCACGAGATGATCGGCGAAGGAGCGTTCCTTTACAAAGCCGCGGAGCATGCGGCCGAGACACTTGGCCGAGACCCAGCTACTCGACAAGAAAATGCACGGAAACTTTCACAGAAATGTAGAAAAACAGATCATCCGGGCTTAACTCAGGTACAGAGGGTTTTATTTTCGCATACCAGGACGGTGTCATTTCCACCTTAGCATACCGTGACCGCATTTTATTTCAAGAAGTTCCCAGCGATAGGTGCAGAGCGTGTCATGCACAGGCTGAGTAACTAGAACACATACTATCGGGGTGTCCTACCCACGCAGGAACGACGTATATCTACGGACTAAATGCGGCCCTAAGAGTGCTTCATTACCATCTTTGTCACTCTTACGGTGTTGGCCGCGACCCTGCCCTGCCGAACGTTCTAAGGGAGATAGAGTCAATTGTCCAAAACGAGAAATGCCAAATTTTCTGGAACTATGATTTTCGGACGGCAGTCTCCGTTGCACACTCAAGGCCTGACATCGTTCTCTAAGACTTCGAGAAACGAACTATATTCGTGATCGAATTCTCGGCTCCGTCCGAATACAACATCACTGTCATCACTGTCATCACGACTGTACCCAAAATATTCGGTACAAGTAATTATCCTTGCGATAGGTGCTCTTGGAAGTGCGAAACTATCACTGGTTCGTAACCTCAAAGACATACCCGCGTGCCAAAAGTATGCTAAGGCACTTGCGAGATGGATTCAAAAAGCTGTCATCCTTGGGTCGCTTCGTATCCTCAAGACACACGAGGGTTTTGCTGGCCTGTCGCTGTGATTTCATCGTGCCCTGTGACCACCCATTTCACGGTTCTGAGACGTGGCTATAAGTGTGATTTACCGCGGTTCTACTGGGAGTCGTTGGCATTTTTAGATGGCAGTTTATCTCAGTGGGACCCTGCGGTGGTTGCTTAACCCTTTTTTAACTCCGAAATTGTCGGTACGATCAGCGAAAGTACTATTAAAAATCTCTGCTCACTTAGAAACGTGATTACTCATTCAAAAATGGAGCGAGAAACTTTTTTAAAAAATCGTTAGAAAGCTTATGAAATTACGCGTCAATTGAGACCTAACAGAAGTATTTTTGACCTTCTGGAGAGAATATACTGCGTGAGAAGTTTGAAAAAAAATTCAAGAATTTCTCGAATTTTGTACCTCGACTTGAACTTGTGGCATGACCTAGGAAAGTTGTAGGAAAAATATCAAATTTATACCAATTAGTCTTTGAAGTCTTATCTTTAATTTAAGCCAATAAAACGTAAAAAATCTTTACAGCTTCTCGAGAAACGACTAAAAATGTTCAAGCGTGTCTGCGCCGAATTTTAATCGCTTTAGCAGCGAGTCTGGCTCTCTGCGGTGCTCGCCGACTGAGACTCGACGCAGACACCATTGGACATTTATCGTCATATCTTGGGAACCCCTGAATATTTTTGAAGTTTTGTTAGCTTAAATTGAAGATGCCATTTCACAGATTACGTCCTGTCAACTTCAGTTTTTTTCCTTAAGTATCCTAAGTCACAGCACGAGTAGAAGTTAAGAAACAAGATCTGAGAAATTCTCGGCGACCATCGCTCTCGCGGTCGACAACAGTAATCGCGGACTGAAACTTGACATTTAAGGCTTGGACATTTTCAGTCGGATCTCGAGAACCCGTGAAGATTTTTTAAGTTTTATTGGCTTGAATTAAAGATAAGACTTTAAGGAATCTCAAAAAAGTTAAAAATACTCAATTAGTGCTTACTTGGCGCGTAATTTAAAAAGCTTTCGAACGGTTTTTTGAACAATTTTCTCGGTCCATTTTTGAACGAGTAATCACGTTTCATAGTCAGCAGTGAATTTTAATAGTACTTTCGCTGATTGTATCGACAATTTCCGACGGTAGTGTATATATATGTATATACATACATACATACATACACATGTGTGTGTGTGTGTGTCTTAAACGATGGTTATTGGTTCCGCGAAATAATAGGAATTTGATTACAAACATCGATATAGGACATTTTTCTGAGTAATATGACAAAATATTTGACCAGAATATGCAATATTCTGTGCGTGGGAGGAAAATGGATAAAGTGATGTTTATTGGGTTCACTTATTCAACTTGAACAAGTGATATCAAAAACGTAACGCAGAACTCTGAAACTTATTGACTAAGAAGAACCTTATTACCCTTATTTACTGATTAAAACAAGAACGATCCACATTCCACAGCATAGTGAATAAGACATAAATTACTTTCATGTGTTTGAATCATTCAAAAGCATTTACTATAAGTAGACTTAGATTTTCTGATAGATAAATAGGTGCAATATTAAACGCTCAATATTCTTTTCATATAATTCAATCAGACCCAATAGAGATTATTTTAACACTTCCGAGTGTTTATCGTGCCTGCAAGACAATTGAACATATTGCACGTAGAACAAAAGGGAATCCCTTTCAGAGTAACAAGTAAAAATATTTTCCGTTAATATGCAATCATATATCGATTTTCCGCTAATCGTTTCTAATAAAACCTTAATACAGAAAATCTTTTTTAAATATTGAAGCTTTAAATATTGCCTTAGCATTGAAAAATACTCAAAAAAACGATGCAACTAAACTTCAAGAATTATAGAAATCTGAATGAGATCCAAATTATGACGTTCCAATAAAGATGCTGTAGATGTGTCGGAATTTGAAAAATAACCAGGATAGTGAAAAAGTCAGCACCCTGACTTTAATTAATCAAACTATAGACCTTTGTGCATCAAATTTAGGCCCGACAGGAACCTATGTATACCTCATTCCTGCTGTAATCTTCATAGCCAATACATTAATAATATCTTCTTAGTATGTTAGAAGAATTGTCCTTATTAAGATCTGGTTGGAAAGTAACTGTGATAAGTGGCTATATAATTGCATTTTCTTTTTTCACACGACGAACGGTTTTAGGCAACTACTAGTAGTGAGCAGATTTATTATAACAGTAAAACATGCAGTTTCTAGCCAGGTTCTTTCTAAATACCCTACACTTGTGCACATCATAAGTCCAACTTATTGGGCTGGATCAGTTGGGCCGTAAATTGAAACCAAACCTTTCACTAGATTTGACTACGTGTATTCAAGTATTAAAGTGGTGGTTTTCTAAAAGCAGATTCTCTCCCAGTCTATTTCGTACTGTTCGAATTATCGAAAAGTAAAAGCAGTTGATAAAAATACTTCTACACTTTGCTTCACTTGTAATGTTTTTTACAAACATGAGAGACAAAAATTTAAATGTTCTGTGAGTACAGAATTTGTCACGTTTCCGGAGTTACACGATGAGCTCGAAATAAAATCCTGGTAAACAATGTTGTATTTGCCTCAACATAGGGTCATGTGGGGGTCAAATGCGACAGACAAACCAAGGGCTTTGTCGCTTACTATGTCTCACTCGCTGTAAATATTTATTTAAAGGTCACCAGGTGTTTACGAAAGTCCAGGATTTGCAAAAAGAACCTGGCTAATAGCACAGCCTTTTCATGTTCTTGGTAGGTCTGTGTCGATGATTTAAAGAAGTATATATAGGCTTATATCGGGTACAATATAAACATGTAAAGGCATATATAGGGTACCTTGACTAAATCGCTCGTAGTAAATAATTATAGGGAAACCAGATGGTTTTGGAAGCCTACTATTTTAAAAGCCAACCAGGTTGGTGCCAAAGTCTGCTCTTCGATATACTAAATCCCAAATTTGGCAAAAACCTGTGGCACCTGTAAGTATTACCAGCGAGTAAGACACGTTTCCCTATAAAATACTTTACGTGTTCAAATTGAACCCAATATGAATCATTATGTACTTCTTAAAAATTATAGATTCAGACAAAAGAAGAAAAAGAGCAGGATTGGTTATCATACAGTTTCTTTTTCTTAAATCTTGGATATACATTACCACTTTGAGGCCCTACCAATAACTCAGACAGCACGCATTATTGTAGTAATGATGCTGCAATATTTCCGTGCACTATTGCGTGTCGTTGGGGACATGATCATCTACATAATGTTTCTTTCTATTCTGGTCGATTTAAAAATTGATGTATCGATCATAGAGTCTCTGCTTCTTATGAATCGACTTTATCGACTTGAATTTATATAGTTAGATTTTTCAATATCGCGAAATAGACTGGTGACCCAAAAAATGTGCTCGTGTTCTCAATTCACAAATCCAATTCTTTTCTGTGCAATCTTAGCCTCAAGGCTACACTAACATGGTCCTTCGAGCCGAATGTGAGTGCGAATCTAATTTTAACAATTATTTAGCTTCGGAACTACAAAAAGACTAAAATTCGCGAAGTGCTGTCAGGGCGTCTCTGCAACCACGCCTTCAACAAACTCAAGTTTCTCTACAACAAATTTTGGCTATCAACGCCTTTTCGTGAGTGTGACTAACAAAATTACAATCTATTGTGAGCCATCAATGATGTGCAAAAGTTGAATTACCAAGATTCACACGAATCACCATGATTTAAATATATAATGTACATGCGTTAGTGAGTGCACAAGCACTTACGAGGACACGAGTTGCGACGCCAGTCAAACTTCGATGTATCGATAGTGTTCCACCAAGGAACTTCGAGAGCAACCGGCTAACCCTTTTGCTCATTGTGGCGAGCTGTCAAGGAAAACAATTGAAGAACAGGCCGATCAAGGATTACTCAGCCAATCGTATTCTGGGTATGAGGCCTATAATGAAGGCAATCGTCACGAGTATCAAAGCCGACTACAAGCTGTGAGGATTTTGGAGCAAATTCCTCATGGGTTAATAAGGAACAACCTAACCCACAAAATATAACCTCTTCAAGTCAGAGTCGCCTATCAACGTCATCGCCAAGCAATGGATCACACAAGGACAGCTGCTGCGTTCCACAACTAACATAAGTGGGCTTCCTTTATTATTTGCCATTCAAATAAAATTATTCCTAACGAGTATTGTTTTAATTTGATTGACTGAAATTACAATGAAACCATTTGAGCAAAATGTCGGTACCAACGGAATTAACGAAAAAATGCGGTGGTTTCAAGACTAGATTCACGGTTTTTAGAAACTATATAACTAATCTGAAACGCGAATTTCCTGATGAAAGTGTCGAGTTAGAGAACGTAATTAAGTTTGAAATAAACGAAGCGTTAGACAAAATTAGAGCAAACTTTACGTTGTATGAAGTAATACAAGAAAAAATTGTCGAGGTAACCGATGATCCTAAAGAAACAATAGAGTATAGATCTGAAATCAAGGATAATTTCTTGCGTGCAATAGCAGAAACTAAAAGATTATTGTGACAGGGAATTTCAAAAGATGTTTTGTCCGTAAATGCGCAATTTAATCAAGAAGTAGCCGCTAATCAGGCAAGACAGCAAGTCCACCAACAAGTAGGTTTGATTCCTAATAATCAACCTTTAGTCATAAAAGCTTCGGGCTTATAATTAACGCAAATTGAACTACTAAAATTTAATAGTGAATTGTCAGAATGGCTAGGCTTTAGAGACATGTTCGAATCGCTGATTCATAGTAACCAAGAAATAAGTCAGGTCGAGGAATTCCACTATTTAAACGTGGCAATAGAAGACAGTGCGGCTCAAGTAATCGAGTCTTTGGACTTACCGGCTATAAACTACGAGGTGGCCTTATGTAGCCGCTATAACAACAAAAGACTTCTAATTCAAAATCACATAAAAACAATCTTTAATACTGATCAAATAACAAATAAATCTTCAGTCCAAATTAGAAAGATGCTAGACAATTTAAACAAGCACATTAGAGGCTTAACAGCTCCAGGTCAATCGACAGATAATTGGGATTCACTTTGAGTTTATTTACTTGCTTCTGAATTTGATACTAACACAGCTAGAGTATGGGAAAAAGAAAGAACGGGTAACGAAATTCCAAGTCTAGATGATTTTAAAAACTTTCTAAATCCTTAGCTACACAAAAAACTGCTCAAAAAGCTAGAAATTGCAAAATTTGCCCAAATTGTCTGCGATCTGAACATTTCCAAAAAGAGTGCAGATCAAGTGGTTGCAAAAAATGCAAAGGTAGGCATAACATTCTACTTCACTTTGAGACAAGCACTGAATCCAATTCAACTACTTCTACTGAGCCTAAAGAAAAGCTCATATGTTCCGCTAGCACAGTCACCTCGAATCCTGATGATGGAGTTCTCTCTACAGTTTCAGTCTTTGTTGAAATTATTAGGAATAAACACTGTTCCGCTCGTCTTTTACTTGATTCAGGTTCACAATGCAATCTAATTACTTATGATCTTTGCGAAGCACTTAAGCTCAAAAAACACCGGTTGATGTTAGCAAAGGGTCCATTAGCGAAAGCCCCTTGGCTATAAAACACAAGTGTGAAATCGAAATCCAATCTCAATCCAGTTCTTACAAATTTCGAGTTTCATGTTAAGTGGTCTCAAAAATTCGATCAGAAGTGCCTAAACTTCACTTAAATGCAAAATTGTTAACGATTCCTCTGCACATTACCTCGCAGATCCTCAATTTGATAAATCAGGTACAATTGATATTTTTCTAGACAATGCTGTTTTCTGTTCGTTAATCTGTGTTGGTCAAGTCAAGCTAAATAATCAAGGTCTCATTCTCCAAAAAACTCGGCTAGGTTGACAAGAAAGTTATATCGGTTGACGAAGAGTTTTGCCGCTAAAAAGGGATCCTCAACGCTTAGGCCATTAAAAAAAATTGCAGAACGCCGTTTGTTAAGTGTAGAATCAAGATTAGGTAAGCAGACCGAACTGCGAGAAGACTACTCGAAATTCATCCGCGAATACATCGATCTGAAACACATGAAAAAAGTGGACAATAAAATAAAACCGATTCCCTTTTATTATTTCCCGCACCATTGTATTGTTCGTCCAAAAGGGGAGTCTACAAAACTCAGAGTAGTTTTCAATGGGTCAGCGGAAAGTAGTTCAGGTGTATCCTTCAATGATTTACAAATAGTAGGTCCTAACATACAAACCGACATAGTTGCTATCATCGTTAGATTTCGTAAACACAATTTCGTTAGCGGCGGGAACATTGAGAAAATGTACCGCCAGGTTCAAATCACACCTGAAAAGCATTCGCTTCAAAGAATTGTCTGGCGGTTTGATGTTAACGAACCCATTGACACTCACGAACTTACAGCAGTCACGTATGGCACAGCAGCAGCCGCGTTCTTGGCAATTAGATGTGTAAATTAACTTGCTTCTGAATGTGAACAAACTAACCCTAAAATTGCAAAAATTATTCGTCAATATTTTTACGTAGACGATTTGCTCACAGGAGCAGATAGCATTCAAGAGATTGTCCCTCTAGCAAAAGGATTGAAGGAAATTTTAGCCACGGGTTGCTTTAACCTCCGAAAATAGGTATCTAATAATCCTGGAATAATCAAGAATATAGTAGATCCTCAAGAAGCTCCTTATTTGGTAAATCTTTCTTCTGATACACTCTTCAAGAAGCTGGGACTTTTTTGGCAAACAAGTCTTGACACTCTAAGATATTCAGCGAATATCTCGCCAAATACCAGGGTAACAAAGCGATCAATTCTCACAGAAATATCTTGAATTTTCGATCCGCTTGGTCTACTAAGTCCTTGCATTGTAATTTTAAAAATCTTGTTGCAGAAATGATGGCTACAGAAACTTGCATAGGATGAGACTCTACCCGATGATCTGCACAACCAATGGTTCAATCACAAAGGACAACTTCCAGCTCTAAACGATCTTTCGATTCCACGATATGTCTTTGGTTCAAATGCTATTAATATTGAGCTTCACGGATTTTCATATGCTTCTCAAGAAGCGAACGGGGGGGTGCGTTTACATTAGATCACAGGATAAATATGGTAACGTAGCAATCACATCACTTCGTGCTAAATCAGAAGTCTCTCTGCTAAAAACTCAAACTATTCCGAAACTACAGCTCTGCGGTGCTGCCTGTCTTGCAAAATTACGTCATAAAGTAGAACTCGACACACCTAAACATGGTAGTAATTATTGGACTGACTCATCCATCGCTCTGGACTGGATCAAAAAACAACCAAAAAAGATGAAAGAGGTTTTTGTTTCAAATCGAGTCTCGCAAATTCAAAAGTTGAAAAATATCGAGCTTTGGCGACACGTGCCAACAAAAAAAATCCATCTGATCTCGTATCTCGGGGCATGAACCCTGATCAAATATATAGTTCAGTGCTCTGGTGGTCAGGACCGCAATTTCTGTATAAAGATAGGGTTGAATGGCCAATTTGAGATTCTAAAATTGGCCTAAAATCTGACACAAAAAACGCGTTCAAAAGTACAGAAGAAAATAAGCAGAATATTCCCACAGACGACACAATAATTCAAAAATTTAAAAGGTTTTCTTCCCTAATTAGAGTAACTGCATTACTGCAAAAGGTTTAAACAAAATTGCTAATTAAAAGAGAAAAAAATAACTGGACCTCTCAATACTAAAGTGCTATGGGAATCATTGCTTGATCTCGCTAAACTAGATCAAAAAGTTTCCTTTTAAACAGAAATCAATGCATTGAAAAGTGGGGGAACAATCGTTAGAAAAAAGGGATTGAAATCCTTAGCTCTTTCTTCAGACGAAAAGGAGATGTTATGAGTGGGTGGCAGGTTGCCCAATTCGAATTTCAAAGAAGACAAAAAGTACCCAATACTCATTCACTCGCATCACACCTTTACTAAATTGCTATTTCAACATGAACATGTTAAACTATTTCACGCGCAACCTCATCGTCCAATAAAGGACTTTCTTGCTTACTATGTCTACTCGCTGTAAATATGTATTTAAAGGTCACCCGGTGTTTACGAAAGTCCAAGATTCAAACAAAGAACCCGGCTAAAAGCACAGCATTCTCTTTTTCTTGTTAGGTCTGAGTGGATGATTTTAAAAAAGTATATATAGGTTTATGTTGGGTACAATATAAACATGTAAAAGCATATATAGGGCACCATAACTAAGCCACCCTTAGTAAATAATTATAGAAAAGCCAGGTGGTTATGAAAGCCTAATATTTTTAAACCATACCAGGTTAGTGCCGAAGGCTGCTCTTCGACATGGTCGCTACGCGATTACGTCTCAATATTCAGGCCTTGTTACAAGCTCAGTTCACTCTGCCATTTCCAAGTTTGACAAGCACCTGGTGCACCTATAAGTATTCAAAACGACTAAGATACTAAATTGAACCCCATATAAACACTTATGTACTTCTCAAAAATTATAGATTGAGACACAAGAAGAAAAAGAGGACGGTTTGTTATTTTCCAGGTTCTTTTTCTTTAATCTTGTATTTACATTACCAATTGGAGACGCTACCAGTAACCGGGAATGCACGCACGATTGCAGTAATGATGCTGCAATATTGCAGTGCAATATTGCGTGTTGTTGGGAAAGTACTCAGAGCGAATGCTTCAAAGTACCCGATATAGACCCTTGTATGTAGAATTAAGACCCGATATGAACCTATGTACGTCTCATTCAATTTGAACGTTGAGACATGATAATATACATCATGTTTCTTTCTATTCTGGACGATTTGAAAATCCTAAACTTTCATAACTTTTCAGTCAAAGCGATATAATTTAAATAGCGTAAAAATAGAGTTTTATAAACCTCGGAATTTAATTCCATCCTTATTGAGGCCTGCTGTATTCTTCATTGCCAGTATATTATTTATAGCTTTTCAGTTTGTTAAAAGAATTGTCTCTATCAAGACCTGATTGAAAACTAGTCGAGAAAGTCGGTCATAACTGCATTTTCTTTTGTAATACGTCGAACTGTTATCTGCAGGTACTAGTGCTAAGCTTATTTATTATAACATTAAAAGTGGATGTTTCTTTCTGAATACCCTATACTTTGGCACAAAATAAGTCAAACTAATTAGACAGGATTGGTTCAGAAGTAATTCCTAACCGAACCTTTTACTAGATTTGACTACGTACATTCAAGCATTAGTGTGATGGTTTCCTAGAATTAGATTCTTTCCCACTCTTTTTGATCCTGTTTGAATTAACAAATATTAACAACAGTTAACAAAAATACTCGAAAACTTTGATTTACTTGTAATATTCTCAACAAACATGGAAGGAGAAAATTTGAATGTTTTGTAAGCAAACAATTTGTCACGTTTCCGGAGTTACACGATGGGCACGAAATAGAATCCTGTTAGAAAATGTTGTACTTGTCTCAGTATAGGGTGATATGGGGTTCAAATGCGACAAATGAAGGGCTTTCTTGCCTACAATATCTCGCACGCTGTAAATATGTACTTAAAGGTCACCAGGTATTTGCGAATTTCCAATAATTAAACAAGGATAATAGGCTAATAGCACGGCGTTCTCTTTTTCTTGTTAGGTCTGACTCTATGATTTTAAATAAGTATAGATAGGTTTATATCGGATACAATGTAAACAAGTAATGGCATATATAGGGTACCATAACTAGTCGCTCTTAACAAATGATTGTTGAAAAACCAGGTGGTAATGAAAGCCAGCTAATATTTCAAAAAGAAACCAGACTAGTCCCGAAGTCTGCTCTTCGAATTGCTCCCTACGATTATTTCTCGAAATTCAGGACTTGTTGCTGACTCCGTTTATATCGAAAATCTCAACCACCTTGTGCACCTTTAAGAATTCACAGCGAGTTAGACACCTTACCCTATAAAATACTTAACGTGTTCAAATTGAACCCTATGTAAAGACTATAAAAAGCAGAGATTGTGATTATCTAGGTTTTTTTAAGTCGTGGAGTTAGCAAACCAGGCGCGGATCCAGAGGGGGGGCCACGGCGGCTTGGCCCCCCCCAAAAGCCCAGACTCGAATTTTTCAAATCAGATAATTGAAGTTCACTATATACATATATCAATGTTACAACCAACGTTGTTACAACTCTTGCCAATGTAAATTCCCATAACTATGTAATTCTCGCAGCCAATCAGGGTTTCGAATTCTCTCATGGATGCAAGAGACATCATTTTATTGTGAATAACCATTTAAGGTGAACAGGGAGTGAACTCAGGGCGCAGCCCCATGGTAGTAGATTAGTGGAATAGTTTTGACCAATGATGTGGTTGTCAGAGTATTTGCAATAACCTGATTGGGGGACATCCATATACCACGTGGACAATTTTTGACCACTTTTTGAGCCCCACCCCCGTGAACCGCCGTGGAATTTTGCCGAAATTTTGGATTTAATTGAGAATGTGACCTTAAACAAGGTTTGAAGTCCAAACAAAAAGTCGTGAAAATATTATTAGTTTTTCATGTGTGTCCACGTGGATTCTAGCCCGACAATTTTGCCATACCCCCCTCCCCCCCTAAACTGTCCACGTGGTATATGGATGGCCCCTTGGTCAAAACTATTCCACTATTCTACTCATCTATCATACCATGTCCTACATGCGACTTTTAAAAAGAAGCAAAAAACTTCGGAGAAAGCTTACTATTTTGGAATTTATCCATATTTTTAAAAACATTAAAGTGTGTTTGCTGTATTGAATAGAAATTTAATTAAAAGTCATCAATGTTAGAATTATTGAACTATATATTATTTTAATTGTTTTTTTGAAGAAAAATTGTTAAGCCACCAAGCACGAAATACGTATTATCTTTGAAGAAGCATAATTATATTCTGAAACATCATAATTCAGGGTGGCCGCTGGACCGGGAAACCGGGAAATGACCGGGAATTTTTCGGCACCGGGAAATGACAGTGAATTTATTTTTTGACCGGGATTTTTACAAGTTTTTAGAAGAAAAATCTATCCAATCACTTGAAATATCACAAGCTTCATATCACAAGATATATAATGCAATTTAAAATAAGTTTGATTTCAACTTTTTTTTTAATGCTAAGTTAAAATTTTAAGTTTTTCAATGATGAAATCATTCAGTTTACAATGTGTAATTCTAAAATCTTTGACTATCAAAATTATCCATTTTATATTTTCATTTTTAAGGGTACTTTTTCAATTAAAAGAATTTTAAAATGCAGTTTTTTAATGATCTATTTTAAAAATTGGGCTAATTGATTGATTTTATAGGGCGATTCTGAATCTGTTAAAATAAAAAAAATTACAGATTTTTACGTTAAAAATTGAACTGTTTCAATTCCAAAGCCGTAGTAGTTACTAATCAAATGTAAACTTCCGATTCAAAATTTATAAACTATCTGTTGTTTCAGTCTAAAATATACCATTTTTAACGAATTCAATTTGAAAATTTTTAACCAAGAAAAAGAACAATTTTTTAATAGTCAGCACTGTTTGACTGTTCATTAGAAATGAAAAATTAAATATTTACAACTAAACAATTTGAAACTGAATTGTTTGAAACATAAAGCGTTGAATCGTTAAAATTTCGGAGAGCTAAACTTAAGCTTTGAACATTACAATATTAATTTTAATTGTTCTAATTCAAACAAATTTTATTTCTCAGTGAAAATGTTGAATTTTCATGTGTGAATACAGATAAAAATGTATTCATTTAGCAAAAATTCGAGTACGTTGAGGAGATATGTAGAAGTTTTTAAATAAAATTTTGAAGCTTTTAAGGATTTTGAAAGGTTCAAAGATAATATAAGAATTGTCTTAAGATTCCTGGGAAAATTTTAAATGATTTTTTTTTAAATTAATTTTAATAGAATATTTAAGAATATTTCAAAATAAAAGAAAATTTTGACGAATAAATAAAAATTAAACAGTTATAAATTTGAAAAAAATTTTGAAGCATTTCAAGAAGATTCAAAATAATAAAAAAATTGATTAAAATTCCTTGAAAAATTGAAAATGATTTCATTTTGAAAAAATAATTTCAAGAGAATTTTTAAAACGATTTCAAAAGGTTTCCAAAACTGTAAAAATAATATTCTGGAAGATTTTAAGGCAATTTTTTTAATTTCGCAGGATTTATTAAAAGTTTTAGGAAAAAATCGAATAATTTAAAAAGATATTCAGAAGTTTTGAAAATTTTTCAAAAATAATATAAAATTTGTAAAGATTCCAAAAGATGTAAAATAAGATGTTCCTGGAGAAACTAAAAGGGTTTTTTTAATGAAAAAATATAGTTTTAAGAGAATGTTTTAAAATATTTCAAAACAAATTTTGATGTATAAATAACAATTGAACAATTATTCATTTGCAACGACTTGAAATTGAAATAACTCAACTTCTAATTTGAAAAGTGTTCAATTTAAAAAAATTGTGAACTTTCAATTTGTAATGTTTCTAACTTAAATTTGCCTAAAATGATATAATTTTGAATAAATGTGTTGATTCATTCTTCAATTTAGGGTATTGAAAGTAATATCGTTCATTTACAATTAATACCAATTTTGATTCGTTAAAACGAATACTTCAGACAAATAATTGTTTAAGAACAAGAAAAAATCTGCCACAGCCCTGATTTGAACCGGGAATCTGAATATCGCAAAGAGTGGAAATAGACGCCCAAATTTTGTTGTTTAAAAGTAATCTTTTTCTAGTTTAAGCTAGACTTCAAAAATCTTATGAATATTTTATACTTGTTGATTAATGATTATACCATGGCATACAAGACGCTGCTTGTAAATATAAAAACATAGTTTCTATTTGAACATTTGTTAATTAAGTCAATAAAATTCATGATTAACATAATTACATAGTTTATAAGAAAAATTCAAAGCGAAGAAATAACTTTAAAATTATTACCAACCACCCCCTTGGGGGTGGAGGGGGAAGGGGAATTATTGGATGGCCCCTCCCAAAGCCCTTCTCTGGATCCGCGCCTGTAACAAACACAGAAATAACGATGGTCAAACTCCTACCCCTTTCTAACATCTCTTGGGGGCGAGAAGGCAGCCCTGTAACTGGTCGCAGAAATAATGTTGGTCAAACCCTTACCTCTTTTCAACACTTCGTGGGGGCAGGAAGGCACCCCTGTGTCTGGTCGCCCAAATAATGTCTCTCAAACCGCTACTCTTTTCCAACACTTCGTGGGGGCGGGAAGGTAGCCCTGTGTCTGGTCACAGAAATAATGTTTATCAAACTCTTACCCCTTTGCATCACTTCGAGGGGCCGGAAAGCACCCCTGTGTCTGGTCACAGAAATAATGTTTCTCAAACCCCTACCACTTTGCAACACTCCGTAGGGGCGGGAAGGCACCCCTGTGTCTAGTCACAAGAATAATATGTTTCAAACCGATATGAACTACTCTATACTACTCTTGTTAGGTCTGACTCTATGATTTTAAATAAGTATAGATAGGTTTATATCGGATACAATGTAAACATGTAATGGCATATATAGGGTACCATAACTAGTCGCTCTTAGCAAATGATTGTTGAAAAACCAGGTGGTAGTTTTCTATATGTATGTACCAGTAGTTTCTATATGAAACTACTCCTTTCCAACAGTCCGTGGGGGCGGGAAGGAATCGCTCTGTCTGGTCACAGAAATAATGTTAATCAAACCCCTACCCCTTTACATCACTTCGTGGGGGGGCGGGAAGTCACCCCTATGTGTGGTCACGGAAATAATGTTTCTCAAACCGCTACTCCTTTTCAACACTTCGTGGGGGTGGGAAGGCTGCCCTGTGTCTGGTCACAGAAATAATGTTGATCAAACCCCTACCCCTTTCCAATACTTCATGGGGGCGGGAAGGCAACCCTGCATCTGGTCGCAGAAATAATGTTGGTCAAACCCCTACTCCTTTACAACAATTCGAGGAGGCGGGAAGGCACCTCTGTGCCTGGTCACAAAAATAATGTTTGTCAAACCGCTACTCCTTTCCAACACTTCGTGGGGGCGGGGAGGCACCACTCTGTCTGGTCAGGGAAATAATGTTTGTAAAAACCCTACCTCTTTCTAACACTTCGTAGGGGCGGAAAGGCACCCCTGTGTCTGGTCACAGAAATGTTTCTCAAACCGCTACTCCTTTCCAATACTACGTGGGGGCGGAAAGGCAGCGCTCTCTCTGGTCACAGAAATAATGTTGATCAAACCTCTACCCCTTTACATTACTTCGTGGGGACGGGAAGGCAGCCCTGTGTCCTTGAATTCCATAAATTTCTTGAATTCCTTGAATTTCATGTACGGTTCAAATACCGGTATAAAAATTGTCGGTACCGGTAATTTTTTTTACCGGTACCGACCATTTTTTTTACCGGTACCGACAGTGTATATACTTCGTATTTAAAAGTCTTGAAATTCCAAATAATTCAATGTATTCAAAAGCGTGCAGGGTAATTCAAAAATGTTAAAGAGTAATTATTTCTACAGAATTCGGGAGAATTCTGCGGAATGCTAAGAATTGAGAAGAATTCTACAGATTTCAAACAAGGTATGCATTTTAAGTATGAGGGAATCAACTCGTCGAGCAATGTTTTCTAATTTGGTTGCTACGAAAAAGATAATTTTTAACTTTCTAATCTCGTTCAAGTGTGAAGTTGCAACAAAGAGTCAAAGCCGCCTACAAAAATAAATGGAGGGGAAATTGACGATCTGAACTTGTATTCTCACACACCTTCAGCGATGACATATGGACTGTCGGCTATCTAACGCATTTTTTTGATTGGTTAATCTTTAATTGATAATTACTCGGTAATTATACATTTAATTAAATTTTTTTATTGATCATTTTCTATTCAGTTTTTCACAGGGAATCAGAAAATATAAATAGGTATTTTGAATACTTGGACACCCTGTAGAATTGCCTTTATTAAGATCTGATAGAGAATAAGCTGGGAAAGTTGGTGTAAAGTTACATTTTCTTTTGCAATACGACGAACAGTTCTCTGCAGTTACTAGTACTGAGCATATTTATTATAACATTAAAACTGGAAGTTTCTTTCTAAGTACCCCAAACTTTGGCACAAAATGAGTTCAACTAATTAGACAGCATTGGTTCGGAAGTAATTCTTAACCGAAGCTTTTACTATATTTGAGTACGTGCATTCAAGTATTCGTGCGACAGTTTCCTAGAACTAGGTTCTTTCGCAATCTGTTTGGTACTGTTAGAATTATCAAAAAGTAAAAGCAGTTGACAAAAATACTCCTACATTTTGCTTAATTTGTGATGTTTTTTACAAACATGAAAGGTAAAAGTTTGAATGTTCTGTAAGTACACAATGAGTCATGTTTCGGGAGCTACACGATGGGCATGAAATAGAATCACGTTAGAAAATGTTGCTCTTGTCGCAATATAGGCTCGTATGGGGTTCAAATGCGACAAATAAAGGGCTTTATTGGTTACTATCTCTCGTTCACTGGAGACATTTATTAAAGGGTCACCAGGTGTTGAAAAAATCCCAGGATTTAAAAACAGAACCTGGCGAATAGCATAGCCTACTCTTTTTCTTGTTAGGTCTGAGTGGATGATTTTTGCGTAGGAAAACCACATAGTTATGTAAATCTAATACTTCAAAACCAGACTAGTAACAAAGTCTGCTCTTCGGCATGCTCACTACGATCATGTCTCAATATTTAGGCCTTATTACTTACTCGGTGTATTTTGAAAATCCCAGATTTGAAAATCACATAAAGCACCCGTAAGTATTTACAGCTACTAAGGCACGGTACCCTATAAGGTTCTTTGCGTGTTCCAATTTAACCTTATATAACTTTTATATACTTCTTGAATTTATGGATTCCGACATAACAAGCAAAATAGCAGGTTTTGTTATTATCCAGGTTTTTTCTTCAAATCCTGGATTTTCATTACCATTTTGAGACCATACCAGTAACCGAAACAGTACGTAATATTGCAGTAATAATATTATAATATTGCTTGGGAAGATTGCCGTGAAATATTTTTGCAACATATGAATGTTCTCTTCCGAACAATATTGTGATCAATTCCTGGTTCTTTACAATCGCTAGTGCGATTGTAAATATGAGGTTAAAGTAGAGGCTTTTTTTTACTAGCAAGGTTGTTTTAGAAAATCCTAGATTGTCATCAACTTTCAATAAAAACGTGGTAATTCAAATACTGTAGCAACATTTTTTCATAAACCTCGACATTTAGTTCCATACTTTGAGCCTGCTAAATTTTTCATTGCGCAAATGCATTATTTTTATCTTCAATATGTAACAAGAATTGTCTCTATTAAGATCTGATTAAAACCCAGTTTCGGAAAGTCGGTATAGGATTGTTTTTTTTTAATACGGTGTTTCGTGTCCATCGTGTAGCTCACAGAACGTGAGAAATAGACGCCCCCAAATTCAGCTCGTTGATAGGTTCTCTGCCTTAGTTTCGCAATCTTTAGTTTAAATGAAGTATATATGTGTTGATATCGCATGCAAATTTAGCATACACGGAAAAAATTTATCCGTAAAAAAGTCACGAACTAGTAGCTAGGTCTCGGATATGAGAAAAATTCATCGGATATTTATGTATTTTCGTAAATAATCTGCGAACTTTAAGAAAGATTGACGAACTCGATGTGAAAATTCTAAAACGGTTCATCACTTTTTTTTACGTGAATAATTACAAAAATATTACGATGTAAGGAACTTATAAGAATTTGGGAAATCTAGTGTAGAAGAATGTGGCTACCCTTAGCCCAAGTTGTATCGTCTTGAAAACTCTTAGACAAAATAAAGAATACTTCCACTGTTAAAAAAGTAGCAATGTCTTGAGAAAAAATTTGAATCTGACAGGTTCAGGTTCTGCTCTTCGATCTAAATTAGAAACATTCAGACAAGGTCCTACAGAAACAATTCAAAGTTTCAACGAGCGTTTTAGACAGGCCGTGAACGAAGTAAAATATGCAGTGCAATCAGAACACACAAATAGCATGGAGAGAAAGATTGATATCCAGATAGAAGAAAAAGAATAACTCAAAAGATATATGCTCAACTTGAGAAGAGAAATCGGACTGCAAGTTAAAGCCCAAAAACCAAAGTGCCTATGCGAGGCCCAGAATCAGGCTGCAGAGATGGAGATCTCGTTAAAAGAATCTCAACCAGTACGCCCACCAATACAGCCGCCTATGCGGACGCACCCTCAGGGCCCGATGCGCAGTGGCGTACCTTCGGTAAAACATTACCATGTACAGGCTACCAGAAACCAAGTGTCCCGAACAGCTATACCGAATTCAAAAATGCCGCTTCAACAAAGAATGCAGTTCAATTGCCATAAGTGCGGAAGACTCGGACATTTAGCTGCACAGTGCTATGCTAAAACGCAGATTTTTCAGCTAGGACAGTTCCAAAATCGACCCCCACAAAACCCCGTTAGGAATATCCAGGAAGTCGAGAACCAAGAGGACGGCCAGAATTATTTAGAATTTCAAGAAATGAGTCCCGAAGAAATAAGCGAACAACTAGACTACGAGGAGAATGCAGAATTTCAAATATCAGCGGCAGACTATTATCCATCAGGGGTAAACACTCAAATGGACTGATTTACAGCTCACTGGTCGACTCTCGTGCAGCGATTAACCTCATTAAGGAAAACAATGTGCCGAAGGAAGTCAAGGTGTTCCCCATGAAAAAATATTTCGTCATGGGAAAGGACCGACACTACTCACATTATGCCACTTACATTAATTACTCTGGAAAAAACATCTTTTTCACATAGTAGATGATGATTTTCCTTTGCCAGAAGCTGGAATAATAGGATTATCCTTTTTCAACCAACATGCAAGATATTCGAGTACGCCGCAATATCTAATCCTAGAAAACAAAAAATTACCTCTACATGATGATGGACGTTTCATGAGTGGCAACACAGTTCAAATCAACAGAATAAGCATTGATGAACCGGACCAAGAAGTATTCATTGAGGATAATCCTAACATACCGGACGGGATTTACTCAATCAAAGATAGTCAACTAATAGTCCCATATTACAACTATGAGAGGAACCCCACACTGATCAAAGTACCGAAATACGAACCTATCCAAAATATAAGGGAAGTACATAGGGAAACTGTTACTCAGAAGGAAGCAACTATTGGACATCGATTGACAGATTTACGAGGTAAAACTAGGCTGCAACAGATAGAAGAGGAGATCCGCGAAAATTTATGGAAAGGCATAGCGTCTTACAATGACATCTTCCATCTGGAAGGAGATCCACTGCCCTGCACCGACCTAGTGAAACACGAGATTGTCCTTAAATCAGGTAACATAGTCAACATAAAATGATATAGGCCGCCGGAGTGTCATAAAGAAGAAATATCAACACAAATGGGAGATTTGATGAAAAAGTAAGTGATAAGACATTCCAAGTCACCTTATAACTCCCCGATTTGGGTACTACCAAAAAAGACAGACGCTTCGGGAATGAAAAAATGGCGAATTGTCATAGACAATAGAGAGATCAACGAGGACGCAGACCAAGATGCATATCCCCTACCAGTGATAGATGATATCCTAGATCAGTGAGGAGAAGCTAAACTTTTCTCGGCCTTTGATTTAAGCTCCGGTTTCCACCAAATACCTATGGCAGAAGAATCAAAAAAATATACAGCTTTCTCAACACCCGAAGGGCACTTCGAAATCAACAGGATGCCTTCTGGATTAAAGAATGCCCCAGCCACATTTCAACGAATGATGGACGGAGCATTAAGAGGATTAGCAGGAAAAATATTTTCTGCCTATCTGACCGACATAGTTGTATTCGGATCTACCCTGGAGGAACATAATAATAATCTCTTTACAGTTTTCGAAAGACTGAGACAGACAGGTCTAAAGCTTCAGCCCGATAAGTGTGAATATCTATGAACTTGAATACCTCGGACACGTTATCACCAAAGATGGAGTAAAACCCAATCCAGCAAAGTTAGAAGCAGTACAAAATTTCAGACAGCCTAGAAATGTAAAAGAAATCCAATCATTCTTAGGAATAGCTTGGTATTATCGGAAATTTATACGGAATTTCTTATGCATAGCGAAACCTTTGACAGAGCTAACGAAAAAAGATACAGTATTCAACTGGTCGCTCGAATGTCAAGAGAGTTTTGCGCTTTTAAAAAATAAACTTTGTGAAGCTCCAGTGCTGAGATACCCCGACTACTCAAAAGAGTTTCTATTAACAACCGACGCCAGCAACAAAGGTCTAGGGGCAATTCTGTCCCAAGAAGGACACCCATGCTGTTACATTTCAAGAATATTAAATGGAGCAGAACAGAATTACAGCACATCCGAGAAAGAACTTCTAGCCATCGTTTGGGCAGTTAAACGACTCAGGCAGTATCTACTAGGAAGAAAATTTAAAATTCAAACTGACCACCAAGGTCTGCCAAGGTTAAATAACGTCAAAGATCCTTCGTCCCGATTACTAAGATGGAGATTCAGACTAAAAGAATACGAATATGAAATCCAGTATGTAAAAGGGAAGGAGAACAAAGCTGCTGACTGCCTATCACGATTGTTTCCAATCACGGATCCTTCAGATGAAGATGTTGAGGAAAGTGGTTCAGGAAGTGAGCTCTCCGATGAAGAAACCACGAGCGCTTCACGAACAACGAAACCAGCGCTGGCCAAGAAAATGGTTGAGACGATCTCATATCTGATGAAGAAAATTTATTGGGTCAACGAGAAGGATTCTATCAGGATTATCTCGCATGGAAGAAAGAGAAAACTCCCACCCGGGAAGTAAAGAAACCAAATGCCGGCGAAAAACTGTGGGTAGAAATCACGAAGTCTCAATTTGGAGATTATCAGGAAGAGTTGTGGTTGAGATTACTCAACCTTAAATTCAAAGACTTCATAGATAAGAAATTGACAATAGTATGTCTCCAGTTCGCAGACCCAATGATTAAACCATTAGAAAAACTCAAAATTCAAGAAATCATAAGTTTTCTATGCCACCATATCCCACACTAAGCTTCCACACATGCTATAATGCCACGAGAGACCTGACAAATTAAGAAAAGAAACAGGTGATTAAGGAAGCACACGGATCCGTTATGGCTCAGCATTATGGTGAAAACAAAACTATCGAACGAGCAAGAACGATCGGTGAATGGGAAAACATGGAAGAAGAGGTCATTCACTTTGTAAAAAGATGCCCGGTCTGCCAGTTGCAAAAAACAACTAGGATCAAAAATCAGAGTGAAGCTAATATCCCCGATACGTCAGTTGACCCCAAAGATAAAATAGCTATGGACATTTTCGGGCCATTGCCAACCACTCGTTCGGGGAATAACTATATCCTGTCTATCCAAGACCAACTCACCAAATATCTCATTTTGGTCCCACTTAAAGACGCCGAATCCGAGAGAATAATTGAAGGACTTTTTGATCATTATATATACATGTTTGGGTCCTCTAAACACATACTCACCGACCAGGGAGCCAACTTTGTTTCAGAACTTGTCCAAAATTTCGAGAATCTGTTTAGAATCTGACATATCAAGACTTCCACCTATCATCCACTATCCAACGGAAGTCTAAAAAGGTCACACTCAACCCTGAAAGACCTAATAAGAACATGCATGGAGGGCAATACAGTTGAATGGGATAACAAATTAAAATTCGTGACAATGGCTCATAATACTATGAAACATGAAGGAACTGGGTATTCTCCTTTCCAACTCACTTTTGGTAGAGAAACAAACATCCCTTCTATGCTGAGCACAACACTTTCAATAAAGTACTCGGACCTTGTTCAAAAGTGGAAAGATAGGCATGAAAAATATCTTAACAGAGCCAGAGAGAAAATAATGTTGCAAAAAGAAAAGTACAAGAAACAGCAAGATGCAAGGATTATAAAATCACAAGGAATTTATGTACCCGGAGACCTGGTGAAGCTAAACAACCAAACACCTTTCAACAAGCTCTCTCCTAGTTGGAAAGGGCCCGCAGTTATTTTAGAAGCAATAGAAAATTAAAACTACAAAATTGGTTTTGAGAATAAAACTTTAACCATCCATTCCAACCAACTAATGCCATACTATACGTAATTTCAGATGTTCCTCGTCTGGATTTTCTATACCTCAGTTAATACGAAACACTCACATATCCCTTATACCCGAATACGAATATCTATTCGCCAGCAAAACTTTCTGCGTTCCCACCGATCGCGAAACACTCTGTAAATGTAAATCACTTGCCGAATATAAAATTTGTAACCGAAATCAACCTAACAATAGACTAATAGACACAAATAACTGCGACACTAGTATTCATAAGAAATATCAAGACTCTGTAGAATGTAGCTTTTCACATTTCAAACTACATAGTGAAAGTTATATACCAACTACGAAACGTTATATACTTTTGCCCAGTAGAAAGCTAACTTTATATTTTCTCTGCCAAGAATCTACAACCTCGATAGAAGTAGACACTAACATTTATATTCAGGGTTCTGGATGTAAAGTTATAGCAGATAATGTACAACTTTATTTAGAAAAAACTTCGACCTACGAAAAAACCATTGTATTGAACAAGATGTACAAAACCTCTTACGATAAGAATTCGCTAGATACGCTAGAGATCCGTCTAATAACTCTACCTCGACAACTAGATGTTAACGTGCTAAAGTAGATAAGACTTAGACTAGATGATGCGCAAAACTTGTTAAGCACGATCGCTTCTCATCATAGAATATAGACTTGGAAAGAAAAGGCCTACGAATGGTTACAGTATATAGGATACACTAGCATAGGATTAATCATTTTATTTACCCTGATCAAATGCGGAGTTTTCGAAAAAATCGAAAACTGCGTCCCTAAGAAGCTATGTTTTATTTGCATAAAAAATCAGGTTCAGGCCAGCAAATGTAACACTACCTGAAAATGTACCACTACGAATTAAAAATAGAAGAGTTAAATTTTAGGGACTAAAATCTGTCTAAACGGGGTGGTATAAGGAACTTATAAGAATTTGGAAAATCTATTGTAGAAGAATGTGGAATGTCAGGTTTAGTGTGCCGCTGTCCCCTAAGCTCCCTCCACAATATATGTATTGTAGGACCGGTCTAGGCGACATGTAGCATGAGGGACGTTCGTCAGTCTTTCGGCTACCCTTAGCCCAAGTTGTATCGTCTTGAAAACTCCTAGACAAAATAAAGAATACTTCCACTGTTAAAAAAGTAACAAAGTGAATTCATTACCCTCACTCTGTTACAACGAGCGATTGGGAAATGATTCTCAGAGCACTCACGAGCTTGCCCGACAATTCTGGGAACTAGAAAGTAGGTTCACCTTTACGTGGCCCGCACACATGCTCACCCAAACGCGCGGTGCTTGTGTGCGCTCGTATGTGTGCTTCGAGCTCGTCGGATGAGTGGCTAGAAGTTATATTATACCTATTTTGTTTGGCATCGATGGCTGCGCGTGTTTACGCACTCGTGGTTTATGTTTAGAATCTGATGAGTCAGCAGTCTTTGAGGGTTCGAATTTTCTGAGTTGCGAATTTATAAATTAATATAAATCAAATCGCACAAATAAAATTTTTCCTCTTTATATTTCAGTCTGAAATTTTCAGGAACTGTTCGTAAGAAACTTCGAAATTTATCCATATATTTCTCATAGAAATAAGGATGTCATGTTCATTTTTTTATCTCGTATCCGAGACCTAGCTACAAGTTCGTGACTTTTTTACGGATAAATTTTGTCCGTGTATGAGGGCCCATATAGGACACCATACTTAGCCGCTGTTAGTAAATATTTATGGGGACACTAAATGGCTATGAATGTCTGATATTTTCAAGAGGATCCAGACTAGTATGGAAGTGTGCTCTTCGACATCTTCACTGCGATCATGTCAAAATGTTTAGCCCACGTCACTAGCTTGAGTACATTTGAAAATCCTAAACTCGCATTTACACCAGGTGCACTTATAAATATTTACAGTGACTGAGCACGGTATCCGATAAAACCTTTTATATGTTAAAGTTGAACCCGAGATATACCTATATACATAATTCTTTTATAAACCTAGATATTTAATTCCATCCTTTAAACCTGCTACATTCTTAATTGCAAATGCAATATTTATATATTCAAGATGTAAGAAGAATGGTCTCTATTAAGATCCGACTAAAGCCGAATTGCGGAAAGTCAGTATATTTATAACTTCATTTTCTTTTGTAATACGACGAAAGGTTCTCTACTGGTAAACGAATTTCTATAGATTGGTACTTAATGGTTGGCAGATTTGTTATAGCTTTAAGATCTGTTGTTTCTGAGTCCCTATTGCTTTTTTATAGGTTTAGTGAAGCTGAAAACTTTTTAAGGTCCAACTTAGAACGAATTAGAGCAAATGCAACATTTTCTAACAGGAATCTATTTCGTACATATCACGTAGCTCCCGGAACGCGACAAATAGACGCAAAAAATTCTGCTCTCTGGCAGGTTCTCCGTCTAATTTTCGCGGTCTTTAGTTTGAATGAAGTATATATGTGTGTTCATCTCTGAAGCAAATTTAGCATCTAGGAGTTCGTATAGCATACCATACCTAAGTCGCTGTTAGTAAATATTTATAGGAACACTAAATGTTTATGCAAGTCTAATATTTTCAAAAGGAACCAGACTAGAAACGAAGTATGCTCTTTGGTATGTTTGCTACGATCATGTCTAAATCTTTAGCCCACATTACTAGCTCGGTTACTTTTGAAAATCCTATACTTGCAACACCACCGGGTGCACCTATAAATATTTACAGTGATCCAGTAAGCCACGGTACCCTATAAAGCTCTATATAAATGTTAAAATTAGATCCGATATGAACCTATATAGTACCCGAAAATGCGCATCATATGTGGAATGTGGACCCTATATGAATCTATATTTAATTTAATCACACTAAAGAGTTTGACATAAATCATAGGGAACTTGTCAAAGTGCAGCCGTTGTTACTAGTCCGGTTCTTTTCAGAATCCTAGACATACATGACAATTTGGAGACACTATAAATGATTACTCACAGCGGCTTATTCAGAGTACCCAATAAAGCCCTTTATATGTCGAATTTAGACCCCATATGAACCTAGATATACTTCATTCAAACTGAACAATGAACATTGAATCACGATTATAAAAATCATCCTTTAAGTCTGCGGAATTCTTTATTGAGAATGCAATATTTATATCTTCAAGATGTAACAAGAGTTATCCCTATTAGGATCTCATTAAAAACTAATACCGAACAATATTACCGAACAATACCGAGTAATATTGTTATGAATGTCTGATACTTATAAAAGGAACCAGACTAACAACAAAGCCTGCTTTTCGACATGTTCGCTACGGTCATGTATCAATCTTTGGCCCTTGTTACTACGTCGTTTTTTTTTAATTTCCCAAACTTGCATAGCAACCGGGTGCTCTTATAAATATTTACTGGGCCACGTGACCCTAAAAAGTGATTCATATGTTAAAATTAGACCCGATATAACATTAAATTAAATTTGTTTTCAGGTATATAAAGGTGTTTATAAGGTATGGCATATGTAAATTTCGTTGGACCCAATATGTTGATTTATGTCTTTGTGTCCCTGTTTATCGGGGCCCTAAAATTTGATCCTAATTTTATTTGCCTCTGTACCTTACATCTTAAAATGAAGCAAATGTAAATTTCTATAACTGTTCGATGGAGCTATGTAAAGAGGTCACGTTCTTAGGAATACAATTTTTCGTGATATATAAAAGAGATTTTCTACACATTAATACCCAATAGGCATTTCCAGTTGTTAAATGGCATTCATGTACCTTGCATCACGTTATTTTTGTTATGTAAACCTGTTGTAATTTAATATTTATTCAAATATGTTTTCAATTTTATAAAGGTGTTTATCAGGTACGTTATATTTACATTTGGTTGGAGATAATATGTTCCTTTATACCCTTGTGACGCTAAGTTATATATGCTTGTCTGTCTAGTCTCCAATATTTGATCTTAACTTTCTTATCCTCTATACTTTACATCATGAAAAGGTAAATTTCTATACTTGTTTGATGAAGCTATTCAAACAGGTCGCGTGATTATGTATACAGTTTTTGCTGATGTATAAAAGGGATTTTCTACAAATTAATACCAAATAGTAATTTCCGGTTGTAAATTGGCATTCACGTACCTCACATCACGTTATTTTTGTTATGTAAAGCATTTGATATTTAATATCTGATTAAATATGTTTTTAAATATATAAAGATGTTTGTCGGGTACGGTATATGTACATTTGGATGAACCCAATAAGTTCTTTTATATCCTTGTATCGCTGAGGTATATATCCGCGTTTATCGCTCCCCGGTATTTGATCTTAATTTAATTCGCCTCTGTACTTTACATCTTAAAATGAAGCAAAGGAAACTTTCTATAATTGTTCGCTGAAGCTATGTAAAGAGGTCGCGTTCTTATGCCCAATAGTAATTTCCGGTTGTGAATTGGCATTCACGTACCTTAAATCACGTTATTTTTGTTATGTAAAGCATTTGTAATTTAATATCCAATTAGGTATATTTTTAAGTATATAAAGTTGTTTATCGGGTACAGATATCGTTTATTAGTTCACAGGGTTCAAGGGAACAAAATACTTAAATATTGCAAAAATCGGAAACACAAAAAAGAAAACTCGGGCTTTGACGGGTTAAAGCGGGCTCCAACGACTGTACCGAAAATATTTTGTCACACTGGTTCGTAACCTTAAAGAGATATCCGCGTGCCACAAATATGCCAAGGCACTTGCGAGATGGATACAGAAAGCTGTCCCCCTTAGGTCGTTTTGAGTCCTGAAGACACACGAGGGTTGTGCAGGCCTGTGGTTGTGATTTCGTCATGCCCTGTGGCCATCCATCTGAAGGTCGTGAAACGTGGCTATAGGTGTGATATACTACGGTCGCTAATGAAATATGTTATTTTTCAAAGCAAATAAGGGTACACATATTTTTCAATTTAAAAAAAATCAACTTTCGCAAAAAAATTAAGAGTTTTCAATTCTAAATCTTCAAAATTAATGAAATTTCAAATTTATCATCAAAATTACAGAACTTTGAATTGTAAAACTCAAAATTTGTATAATTATTAAATTCAAAGTTTAAAAAATGCCTAAATTTAAGTACATACAAGTTCTACAATTCGAAGAGATACAATTGAAAACTCTTCAATTTTTGAAGATTTATGAAATAAATTCTTAAATTTGGATGATTTTGAAGATCATAAGTCAAGATTTCAATTGGAAATATTCCAATTTGCAGACATTTCGAACGTTCATAATCAAAATTACAGAATTTTTAAATGTAAAACTCAAAATTTTGATAATTATTAATTGTACATTTTGAAAACGGAAAACTGTTCAATGTGAAATATTTACAATTCAAAGTTCTACAGTTTTGAAGAGTTACAATTGAAAAGTCTTGAATTTTGAAAATATATAATTGCAAATTATTCGAATTTCAAGATCTATATTTTGAAGGTATATACTTTTGAACGCTTTCTTGTTGGAATAGTTCAATTTTAAAGATTTAATATTGAGAAGTCCTCAAGTTTAAAGATGTATAAATAGAAATTCTAAAATGTTGATGATTGTTAGGGTCGACTGAAAAATCCGAAAAAATAAAATTGCTGACACTTTCAAATTCTAGGAAGGGGGGAAATCCCAAATAATAAAATTCCTAAACAATAAAATGTCCAAATAATAAAGTTCCCAGATTGTAAAATTACCGAATTATAAAATATCCGAACTAGAAAATTCCCGAATTATAAAATTCCAGAATATAAAAAATTTTAATTTGTCTATAATTAAACAAATTTGTAATTATAATGTAGTTTTAATTGTAATTCAGCAATTTCCTTTCGGGAATTTTATCATTCGAGAATTTTATAATTCAGGAATTTTATTAATCTGAAATTGTATTCGAGAATTTTCCAATTCGGGAATTTCACAGTGTCGGGAATGTTATTTTTCGGGATTTTTCAGTCGCCCCGATTTTTATAGTAAAAAAAAAATTTTCAATTCTAAATTTTAACATATAGTCATTTTTGTACAATTTAACCTAATTTTCTTTATTTCTCATAGTAAACCATAAAAAATAATAATTCCTACAAAATCTATAAAGTACCTAAAAACTTGGTATTCATTATACATTTTTACTTTAAAAAAAACGGATAATACAGTAACCTCAGGCGGAAAAATTATATGTGGTTTATACATAGTTTGAATATTATATATATAATTTTTATTTGTTTCATAGAAAAATGGTTTAAAACAAATGGAAATTATATATATAAACCTCGTCTCTTGCCTCTAAGTTTTTCTATTTTCAAAATTAATTTTTCCATGCAGAAATCGAGTAAAAAATTTAATAATTATTTTTATCCAAAATAAATCAACCAGTTACTGATTTTTTTGGTTCGAATATAAACAGTTATGAGGCAAGAAACGAGGTCGATACGAGTTGTAATGATTTAGAAATCAATTTTTAAATACCGAAATTGTGTTCTCTAAAAAGGTAACCTTATATTCAATATCGAATAATAAATATACCTGGCAAACTCACTGAGCTTACTAGGATAGGGCTGGTCCGAGGATTTAAAGAATTCAGATTTTAAATTCGGTTTGAGAAATTTCGGAAACAGTTAAAAATTTATAAAAAATAAAAAAATTTAGTGTGCTTTGCAGTGTTTCCAAGTTAAATGTATCGAGTGACGATCGCAGCGCCACTATTTGCCCTTTCCGCCGCAGGCACGAAATTTGCGCGTGGCGTGACATACCTCTGATTTTTTCTAAGAAAAATTTTTTTTGTTCAAATAAAGAAAGATTGCAAGTCATTTTAATTGCTGGAAGTTTTTTATATTACTTTGAGCAAATTCTGGTTCAAGTTCAAGTTTTGATCTTCCGAAAAGTTTTTAGGATAAAAGTGATCATATCGTTGAATTCGGAAGACCTTAAGCTTTCAGAGGCTTTTTATTAGACAATTCAGATATTTTTTGGTGCGAGTTGCAATTAAAAGAAGTGAGGGGCCTCGAAATTTGGCCACGACTTTCGTCTCAGACATAGTTGCTCTTGTGAGGGTGAATTTTATCTGGTCGGCAGATGTGGAGTCCATACCCTGTGTATTGTCCTCGGTCTGTTTTCTAATCCTCTGGAACGTCTGTGTGACAAATTGCTGGCATGCCAGTGAAATGTGTGTGTGTGTTCTTATTGTTGTTTGTTTCGAGGGTCAGTTGTGCGATCGCGTTCGGGTATAAAAGTGTATTTGCAGCGTCGTTTTGGACTTCTCACATAGGCAATCGTGCTACAACAAGTACACCTATGGTTAATTCAGAGTAGTTTTTTTTTCTATTAAGGATAGCACTGCTCTGGAGCACAAGAAGTATACCAACCGTCCTATTTAATGATAACTCTCGTCTAAATAAAGTTACAAAATTTCTTACTTTTATCCTAACTTTTATTTTAACTTTCAGTGACGTGGCGGCTGACGTATCGGCGGCTAACACTCTCGCTATGCGGATGCTTCCTTCCGTTTCTGAGTTCTATCTCACTGATTAGAGCGTTCAAGGCCTTACAGCGGTATATTGCTTGCCCGAAATATTGTGAATATTCGAAAAATCAAGAGTTTTACGTAGGGTAGTTGTTATTTAAAGTCACGAACTAATTATAACTCATGTTTATTAACTTTAAATGTTAAAAATCTTATTTGAGAACTTGGAGTTCTCTTTTTTCGGATTTCCGTGAAAATCTTTTCTTCCTTCCTCCAGATTCGTTTTCAAAATAGCTCAGTTGGATATATATTCCGTAGAATTCAGGCCGTTTGAGTATACCATGGCAGGATCGCCAAAGTGTTGCGTGGTCAATAATGATTAGGTATTTTATACTGAGTACTGAATTGCTAATAGTAATTCAGTACGTCTTGATTGCTTGAAGGCTTAAAGAAAACTGAATATGCGCCGGGCCTGGACGCTACACTATGGCCTACGTATGCTAGATGCACGTATGGCCTTCCTAGGTTTGATTGTGATACCTGTTTCCAGTAGTCTGGTTCTACTCAATTCATCCACATTTATTTGTTTGAGTAGTTGTATTAATTGTCCTTTAAGTCTGTCTCAATAGTTTTGAGTGGACGGATTGACTGATGGACGACCTGCTAGATTGCTACTATACCAATATAGCCCCTGAGTGAAGAGGTTATACGGCGCGCCTGCAAGTTCTGTGGAGAAACAAACACTACGGAGCCGCGCCGAGCACCTCCTGCGAAGGGGTTATATACGCAGAGAGCCTACTCTACTACAGCCAGAACAAGCCGACAGTAAAGAAAGAGAGGCAACATTAGGACCAACTGTGGACAGGCATCTAGTAGAGGAAAAGCGATGCAGTCAGGGCCAAAATATTTCTAACGCAAACACTAGTACACAGTGAAGTTCGTTTTCAACAGTATTAAGTAACACGAGAACTCGCGAATTGCAACCACGCTACTGACGACACCGGTTGAATCTATCATTTGGCGTCACCGGTATATTCAGTAATGCGTTTTAGTCGAACACTTACTGGTTCACCCAGTCGTTGTCTTTGATTTTGTTTCTTCGACAGATGACTTTTTTTCTGATTCATTGTCTTTGACTTCTTTGAGGATTTCTTTCCTTTTTTGTTTTAATAAAACGCAAACTGTTGCACCTGAAATTTATTTTTATTGCAATTGCCGATCTCGACAAGGAATTAACATACTTTTAATGATTTAATTATTCATTTAATTTGTTAATATACTTTAATAATTTATGGTTCAGTGCTGGACGACCTATTAGAAATGTATAAATAGTTGCAGTTAAAGACATTTTCAGCTGCAACAGCGTGTGTTTCAGGCTTAAAATGCCAGGAATTTATCCGTCTATATGACCGTATGATCCTACAAATAGTTAGTGTACTTGCGGGCCCCCTGGCGTTCAAGCTATAAAGTAACTCCATACCGACCATAAGGGATCTTTTCATTCGGACGTCCATAAATATTCAACCTGCTCCCGATCGAATCACGCGGAGGTTTATCAAACCAATTTTCAATTATATATACCCAGTGACTAAGCACGGTACATAAAAATGAGAATAAGGTTCACAACAATTTAAACTCAAGGAGCTTATGATCCACCATAATATTGGCCAGGATTTACGTAACGGCATGATTGTTTATTCAATGCAGCTAATGATAGTTATAGTGAAATAGGCACATAAGGATTCGAACCTGCGAATCAAATCCAAGTACAATCATGTAAATGTTACATCCAAAATTGATATTCATACCTGTACTGAATATATCGGTCAATTATTGACTGATCTTCATGAAACATTTCAGAATCAATAAAAAAGGAGCAAAAAGTAACTTGTTTACGTCAAGCTGAGGCATAAATCGCTGTTGGCGAATTAAAACTTTCGGAGGGAGCAAAGATGAAAGTGATAGGAAGGAAAGACCTCCCAAAGCTAGAAAAGCTGTTAGCTTGGATTCTCAGAGTATTCGTCGAACTAGCGGCAGCACTTAAGCAGATAGAAGTCCAGAATCCGACTTTAAAAACAGAATAATGGAAGAATATTGATGTCAAGGCGGATAATCAAGCTACGCAACTTGTAATAACTGCGGAGCCAGTTGTGGTTAAGATTTTCAAGGAGATAGACTGCAGGCTACACCATTCATTGAGAACGATCAATATGCACATCCTCTCAAGAAGTAAAAATACATCCGAAGACCCAGGCCAAGAGTTGTTTTCGGAGGATGTGAAGGACACAATTGGAAGTTAAATGGACACCATATGTCCCCCTTTCAGTCTGGATTTCATCCAAATTAACCTCCATCACTCTAAAGGAGCGTCTGCTGTCTGAAGCAGACGCTTAAAATCGGAAAAAGCAGCTTTTGGCTACATATAAGAACCTTGGCCCAACAAGGTGAGAGTTAGAGGCATGAGTGAGAAGAGCAGATCAGTCATTAATAATGGACCTGTTAAAATACCTAGGGCGTACTCACCATTTGACTCCCGCAAGTCATCAACATCTGAGGAGTGGAGAAGATAGTCATTGTTCATGGGGTATGATGCGAGAGACAGTGGCAATAATGTAAGGAAAAAGTGGAGAGGGCTCATGGTGTCGCCCTGAAAGGTACCTCTCTGAAAGGTGACGTTATTAGTTGTCACACGATGTTTTCCAGATGGGACAGTAAATTTGGTTTTCCAAAGCGGCATCAATCTCTCTATGCATATTGGTATTGTTTAACGGTTTGAATTCGCCAAAGTTCTTGCTGCATTAAACACACTAAAATGGATAGTTCAGAGGTCGGACTCTGCGGCGAAATCTCCACGAAGCTCGTCATCCAGTTCAGCCAGATCCTTGGGATTGAGAGAAACCTGAATGTTGATGTTTCTCCTGGCCTCTGGGTGTTTCTAGCACGACGGAGCATGCAGCCGCGCCATGTACCCTTCTCGTTTTGCGGCTAGCCTGGTATTGTAGCACTCCAGCAGGTACAAGGCAAGCCGCGAGTTACAAGGCAAGCCTGAGCATAGGCAAAAGGAATATCTCCTGCGTGATGTTAACAGAAAAGTAGAATCACACAGGAGAAACTCTAAAGCGCAAACTCCAGAACTCCCACTCAGATACTATTGCGTAAGCGTCTGAGGGCAAAGTGGAGCACGGGAAATAAAAAGCGTTCCCCGGACGAAAAACGGCATTCTGAATCTTGCGTCTGACAAGCGCAGATCACAGGGTGGATACCTTGTGAGAAGACTTGAGGATCTATCCTCTCCTCTTATCACAAAAGTTCCCCCTAAATCGGAGAGTTACAAAATATTTGGTGTAAAAACCAAATATCTTGAAGCTCCTTCCAAAAATAGTTGAGTCTCCTTTAAAAGAGTTGAGGTGATCGTATCGCCAAAAGCTGTTTCTAAAAAGTATTCAATTTGAAAGTGATCTTCACTCGTCAAAGTGGAGGCTACGAGATTTTGGAAGCGATTTCGAGCGATTAACTAAATATTGTGGCTAAGATCCACTTACAAATTTTTATTTTTCTATTTGGTGAAAGGCCTTTTCTGTTTGCACCTAGGTATTTCGATTTATTAAAATATTATATTGGCATTATTGAGCAACGTCGAGGTTATACCGAGACTCTTGGTCTGCATAATACAATATAATATCGAGGTGAACTGGCAATCGTATCTTGATTGATTTACAAGCAGACGAGGAGTTACACTTCTCTACCTGGTTGCTAAAATTATTGAGTACGAATCCCAGGCTGGAAGAAAATACCTCGTTTTGAGAAGAGACTCAGAAGTCTGCAAATATAAAATTCTATCTCCACGAAGAGATTTTAAAAGTCGAGTCAGCTCGCAATCGTTTGCTTCGCTCTCTCTCCCGTTGAGAATAAAGCGTCCTACCTGAGGCCTGAGCATTCCTCAGCCCAGCCGACTAGCCCTAAAAGTGCTTACTTAGCATCCTCACAGGATTGAGGCAGAAACACCTGAATGACAGGTAGTAAAATAATAAATAGCTCGTAATAGCAAATTAGAATATCATTAAATTACCTTTTGTGTGCCATAGTGCCAGTTTAGCTTGGTTTGACTTGTGGTTACCCATTAATGGGAAAACATAAGGATACAAACTCCTTGCTCTGTAAATCACCTCTTTAGAGATAGGTTATTTGTAAATTGAGAGAAATTAATCAAACCTCTAGAGAGAGTGCATTACTTTTATAAAGGAAGGAAATACCTTGATTTAGCATAGATCTAAAGTGGATATGAGAAAAATGATGAAAATTGCTTGAACAAGAACACAATTATTGTACGCCTTATTGTTAGGGTTATTTTTAATTAATTATAAACCACTTCTCCATAATTGAGAAAACTAATAAAAGTTCAGACTGCCCGATGTGCAGATCACCCATTTGACTTAGAGACTTTCTCCGTGAGAAGCCCCTTTTATCCATTAATTACTTACCTGATTTATAAATTAAATCGTTAGTTGACTAATCCAATAAATCGGAGGTTACAATATATATATATATAGTTACAAGTTTGTCATAAGGACAACCGCAGGATTTTGCCGGGAGCGGGTGCTAATCTGAAAAATTGCACCCGCTCCCAGCGAAATCGCGATAAAATTTCAGCTGTAACCACGTCTCACGACCGTGAGATAGGTGGTTGCAGTCTGCGAATTCAGCCTGTTGTTGACACGCATGGATGCTTTTCAGGCTATTGACTAGTGAAACCTTGGCACCTCCAAGAGCGCTGATGATCAAGACGATTAGCTGAACAGAATATTCCGGGTATAACCGTCGCAATTCCCTTATAAGGTCTTTATACCTCTCTTTCTATTCTTTCTCCTTGGTTGTGACGTTTTTGTCAGCTGGTGTCGAAAATTCGATAACGAACATGCTCGTTTCTCGAAGTCAAGGAGAACTATGTCAGTATTTGGGTTAATGCCGTAAGAGTGACAGAGCCGCATTGTGCCTTTGGATGTAGGTCGTTCCCGCATGAGTTGGACAACTAGATATTATGTGTCCTAGATTCTCGGGCTGTGCATGACACGCTCTGCAGCTATCATCGGAAATGTCTTAGCTCAAAATGTGGCGACAGTATGCTAGAGTGTAAATGACACCGTCTAGACATGCCAAAATTAAACCCTCCGTGCCCGACTCCAATCCGGGTGATATAAGGACAGCAAACGTTAGCTCATACGACATCGACTGATCTTCCACATTTCTGTGGAAGATGCTGTGCATATATATATATATATATATATATATATATATATATATATATATATATATATATTGTAACCTGTGAGTTACAAGGGCCGCCTGAGCATAGGCAGAGGAGGCAGCTCCTGAGGGATGCAAGTAAGAAGTTGCATCACACAGGAGAAACCTCAAAGCGCAGGCTCGAAAACTCCCACCCCAGTGAGATTGCATAAGCGAGAGAGGGTGAGGTGGAGCAGCGAGAATAAAAAGCGCTGTTCGACCGAAAAAGCCCATTCTGAAATCTTGTGCCCAAATTGCCAGGATCTCAGGGTGAAAACCTTGTGGGAAGGTCTGAGGATTGTATCCTCTCTTACCTTGCCACACAACTTTCACCAACTTCAAAGGCGAAGCCCTCTGAAGAGGAGTTAAAGGTGATTATATTGCCTTAAACTGCTCACGCGGAGATTCAACTTTGAGAGTGCGATCCTGACATATTTTGGTTAAAGTGGACGAAACCTTTTTCTGCGCGTATTTTTGACTCGCGATAAAAATCGCTGTGAGTACTTTAAAAATTCCCGAGCGAAATATTTCTGACTCAAAAATTATTATATTCGATTTTCGAGCTAAGCGGAGGTTATACCGATGCCCAAGGTCCATACCATTGAATATAATAATTTAGAGACCTCGAATTTATACCTCTGAGATTTACGAGCACTAAGAGGAGTTACACTGCTCTTAAACGTGGTTGAGAAAATCTTTGAAAGTAAAATTCTAGAGATATACTAAATAGTTCGCTTGAAAAGACCTCTCTTGGAGGCGAGGATATAAATCCCTCTAAATTCACAAAAGAGTGAATTTGGAAAGTAGAGATATTCCATCCTAACTTCAATCTCTCTCTCTCGCTAAGGTAAATACCTGGGACCCGGACGTTCCAAACCAGGTGGTAGGAGTCAAGCATGCTCCCTTAGTCTCTATAGCGATTAGTCCTCCGCACCTGAGCGAAAGATCGTAAACCACCATAGCGAACTCATTATTACCTTCTTTCATGTAATTGTTGTTTTCAAATTATCATATTATTTCGAGTGTAAAGTGAGAGAAACAAAATCCTCTCTCCTGTGCCTTTGCGATACCTGTCAATCCCTTAGAGAGACAGGTGTTATGAAAAACTAATGAGTAAATACTCTAAAGGATTCTAGATCCACGTAACGCAAAGACCAGGTCATTGAACTCAACTTATTCTTTTATATTTCTTAAAGCTAAGACCAAAAACCGCCCGAAGTGCGGCATTTTAGCAGTAAACTCTATTAGTAATTATCATTTCTCGGATCCTTCGTGTAACTTTTATTTTGTACGTTTCGACTATCTATTTTTATTTCTTCGTGTGAACTATTCAATAAATTAGAATAGGACATGGCTTTGGCCATGTATAGGGACCTGATTGTAAATATAAGCTAGGGCAGGCATAATTGAATCAAAGAACTTTTCTCAGAGTAACCCAAGAATCTTATTCTTTCTCCGTGGAAGTCCCTCTTTTTTATTATAGACTCTTCTTAATTAAAATTATTTCGTTAATTAAGACTTTAGACAACTTAGCTGTAGCATCATAAAAGCCGCAGGTTGCAATATATATATATATATATATATATATAATTGCAAAAAGGGTTAAACAACCACCGCATGGTCCCACTGGGAGTAACTGCCATCTAAAAATGACTCCGGTTCCCAGTAGAACCGCGGTAAATCGAACATATGGTCACGTCTTACAATCGTGAGATGGGTGGTCAAAGGACACGATAAAATCACAACGACAGGCCGGCGAAACCCTCGTGTTTCTTGAGGACACGAAGCGACCTAAGCATGAAAGCTTTCTGCATCCGTCTCGCAAGTGCCTTGGCATATTTTTGGCACGCGGGTATGGCTTTGAGGTTACGAACCAGTGATAGTTTCGCATCTCAGAGAGCACCGATCACGAGGATAATTACTTTAACTGCATATTTTGGGTACAGTCGTTGCAGCTCTCTTTTAAGGTCTTGATACCTCTCCTCCTTTTCTTTCTATTTGGCAGTGATATTGTATTCGGACGGAGCCGAGAATTCGATCACGAATATAGTTCGTTGCTCGAAGTCTTGGAGAACGATGTCAGGCCACGAGTGTGCACCGGAGACTGCTGTCTGAAAATTGTAGTTCCAGGAAAACTTAGCACTGCAGGTTTTGGACACTTGATTCTATCTCCCTCGGAGCGTTCGGCAGGGCAAGGTCGCGGCCAACACCATCCGAGCGACAAAGATGGTACTAGAGCACTCTTAGGGCCGCATTATGTCTGTAGAGATACGTCGTTCCCGCGTGAGTGGGACACCCGGATAGCCTAGGGTCTCAAGCGCCTTCTCTGCGGCTTTGTAAAGATACGGTCCTTTGCCAATCATCTCGTGTTACCTGACCATTTTTAGGAGTCCAGTGAAGCACCCTAAATGAGTAGAGCAAACCCGGGACGCTAAGCATGTTAGTCGCAGATATCTTGTTGAACGTTACGTCCTGAATGCGGCTTTGAGGCACGCCCAGGTATGTATAGGTCTCTCCAATGTCAAGATGGCTAATAACACTTATATTCACAAGCTCAGGGCCATTGGGAACGCCAATAATCTTTCCTTTCTTCAGATGACACTTGGCACACTTTTCCAATCCGAAGTCCATACGAATCTCTCTTGCGTAATTCTTGACAATATTTAAAGCACTCTGAAGTTTTCTTTTACCAGAAGCATAGATCTTCAGGTCATCCATATAAAATACATGAGTGACTTTATGCTCACGATGGTTAGTGTCACCGCAGAGGTATCCAGGAGAATTGCGTAGTGCGAAAGATGGAGGAAGAAATGTGATGCAAAAAAGCAGAGGGCTCATGGTATCGCCCTGGAAGACGACCCTCCAGAAGGTGACGTTGCTCGTGGCCACCCAATAATTTCCAGATGAGATAGTAAATCTAGTTTTCCGAAGGGGCATCAATCTATCTATGCATCTCGTTATGTGTGGTTGAACTTTTAAGATTTTCAACAGACAGATGATAGGTCTATGAGAGGTTGAATCAAAATCCTTCCGGCAGTCAATCCAGGCCATTGAAAGAAGCGGTGATAGGCTGCTGCGTCTTTGCAGACGCACCTGCCAATCAGCAGGTTCTCTCGGCAGCCTGCTACACCTTTTTTCGAGCCACGTTGTTCGTACATGTTTCTCCACACATGCTCAATTTTTCGAACAATCCTGTTACTTAGCACAAATGTAAAGACCTTATGCAGTGTGTTCAAACAGGTTATTGGCCTGTAATTCTCTGGGTTGGACAAGTTACCTTCTTTCGGTGGGAGTATAGTGCGTCCTATCACCATCCACTGCGGAATGGGCAGTTACGACTTTAAACAAGAGGTGAATATGCGGGCCAGATGTCGGTGTGTCGAAGTAAACTTCTTCCACCAGAAGTGTTTGATTCCATCTTGTCCTGCACCAGAAAAGTTCTTCGTGGCCCTGAGTTCTTCTGTCACCTCTTCGGCAGTGTTTGATGGACATTCATCCTCAGATGTTATGAGGTTGTCACAAAACTCCTGGAAACAGATGATATTATCAGTATCTTCTTTCAACTCCAGTGTTTCCAGGATCTTGTATACCTCTCGCCAAAAAGCCTCTACCTCGTTGGGCTTAGGTGGATTTTTGATAGACACTTGGAGATCGCTGAAGAGGCGCGATGAATCAGCGAGAAACTGTCAATTCTTCCGGATCCATCTCTCCCTCTTCTGTATTCTCCTCCTCTCATCAGATAACAGTCGTATTTTGTCAACAATATGCTGCTTGATTGTCAGCAGGTATGAATTGTTGAGTGTGTGCTTGTAGATCTTCAGTTCTTGGGCGAACTTTAGATCTTTCGCTGTTGCGTCGACGTGTTTCCTTCTAAATTATTTTCAGCTCCCCGAAATCTAGGGTGATCGGCACTGCTTGCCGACCCATTGTCGGGTGCTCTGTGCGTTCGATCGTTTTGAACCGTATCTACAACTTTTTGGTGGTGTCATTGTTGTTCCCACGGGCAGCTAGGGAAAAGGTTCGTCCGTCCTTGTAGAGCCCCGCATGCAAGCATAAGGCTGCCTACTCTGAGAGGTCGCCCGGCATCGCAGAGTCACCGTTTAGGACACATCACCCAGGTGCCATTCAGCTTTTGGCATGGTTACCGATTTTTGCTATTTCTCAAAATGGTCGTCATAAGCCGGCACCCCCTGGTCATGAGTCAGCACATAATTTTTCCGCTCAAATGCAAGAAAAAAGGCAGGTTATGTAAGTTTTAGGAGGAAATGGACAAATTTAAACCATTCAAAATGAAAAAACATGTAGAATATTGCCAAACTTTATTTATAGGATGGACACCTACCAGAGACAAGCAACATGCAGTTAAAACACAACCGAACTAAAAAAAACAGCAAGAGATCAGTGACATGGAATTGAAACACAACAAAATAAAATAACACACAAATAACAACCAAAGCAACAAAAAAAAGGTCCGAGTCAGGACCACCCGTTTGGTGCCGACTCAGGAACACCTGTTCAGTGCCGGCACAGGACCATTACGAATATTTATACATTTTATGCTATTACGCACACGAAACAACTCAGAAAATATTCACACACCTTTAGCTGCTTCATGAGAATGGAAGAAAATGGAATTCCGTTTGCATGAAAAATGTATACCACGCTCATACTGTCAAGCGAAAACTCAAGTGACAATCATCAGCGTAAATTACGCCCATGTCTACCAATCTGTCATACGACAAAATGGTTAAGCCGACATGCGCGCTATTTCTGAGAAACGCGAGGGTGCCGGCTTAATCCACAGGGCCGACTTAGGACCAAGCTCCCCTATATATATGTCGTCGCCCAGTAGCCGACCCAGTCGGTTAGCCGACTAGCTGGCTAGTCGGCTAATAAACGCTGAGTAGCCGACTGTATACCTGCACCTGCTCACGTTGGCCGCTCGTCGCATGACCAGCGGCCAGTCGTCTATTGGACTAGAGCGTTTCAGCCCAGTAGACGACTATGCGAACGATTCATCACATATTTTAGGAATTGAGATTTATCATTTGTTTGCCATGCAATACTTTATGTAAAAAATAATAAAAAGAGTTCTAACTATAAATTTTAACCCATTCATAATTTAATTTATATAGTGTTGGGACATGAAGTTTGTTAGTAAGGAAATCTTAAATAAAAATCCTCCGATTCTTAAAATGGGCAAGGAAAAGTAGAAAAGAATATTGCGTCTTTTTTTCAGCGCTTTTTTATTCAAGACCTGATAAAATTGTTAAATTTATACTGAAAATTCTGTATAGTTCAAAATCGAACTTTAATTCTATTTTTGAGTAGACGAAGTTTAATTTCCTACATTAAAAATGAAGAAATCTTAGTCATTATTATATCATTAGTGTAGACTAATATTATATATTATAATATTGGAATAATGTATCATATACTAATGATAATATAATTGATTTAATAAATATTGATTTGAGTTGATGTTTAATAATATTCTAATAATATATGATATAATATTAATATAATAAATAATTGACTTATTATTTATATTATTATTGATTTGAGTTGATGTTTATTAATATTATAATTATATAGTCTTATAATAATACATAATATAATAAAATATAATAATATAATACAATTATCATACAAGCTGCCCTCAAGTAGTCATAAAAGTTCAGGACAATTTT
>CAKNYM010045644.1:72519-117247 GCA_932195095.1 Andricus curvator | reverse complement strand
TGCAGAATAGTCCACAAACCCACCAACCTTTAGGGTTTAGGGTTTATGCTTTATGGTTTATGGGTTTAGGGTTCATGGATTTAGGGTTCATGGGTTTAGGGTTTATGGGTTTAGGGTTCATGGGTTTCGGGTTCATGGGTTTCGGGTTCATGGGTTTAGGGTTTATGGGTAAGAGTTTATGGGTAAGAGTTTATGGGTAGGAGTTTATGGGTAGGAATTTATGGGTAAGAGTTTATGGGTTTTAGGTTTTGGGTTTATGGGTACAACCCATAAACCCTAAACCCATAAACCATAGACCCTAAAGGTTGGTGGGTTTGTGGACTATTCTGCATGATGTACTTATATTTGTCGAGTTTTATGAACATGGGGTTTGATGTTTGTGGGTTTGAGGTTTGTGGATTTGTGGTTTCAAGTTTATGTCTTTGAGGTTCGTGGGTTTGAGGTATAATTTTTGTGGGGTTGAGGTTCGTGCGTTTGAGGTTTGTGGGTTTGAGGTTTTTGGGTTCGAGGTTTGTGGGTTTACGGGTTTGAGGTTTAATTTTTGTGGGTTTGAGGTTTGTGGGTTTACGGGTTTGGGGGTTTGAGGTTTTTTGGTTTGAGCTTTGTGGGTTTGTGGGTTGGAGGGTTGTGGGTTTGCTGTTTGTGGGGTTGAGGTTTGTGGGTTTACGGGTTTGGGGGTTTGAGGTTTGTTGGTTTGAGGTTTGTGGGTTTGTGGGTTTGTGGGTTGGAGGGTTGTGGGTTTGCTGTTTGTGGGTTTGAGGTTTTTGGGTTTACGGGTTTGGGGGTTTGAGTTTTGAGAGTTTGAGGTTTGTGTGTAAGGATATTACCGATTTCATGGTTTTAAAAGTTTCGAAATTTCGTGGTTCAGCTACCTTGGCAAGTTCATATATTTTTAGGTTAGTTTTTTGCAGAAAACTAAGAAAGCAGCAGTGCTCCATGAAATTATAATTCGTTACGAGTATTTAAAAAAAATTATTAAAATCGGTCAAAAATTGAGCAGTCAGCAGAATTTTGAACAAAATTTTGTAAAAAAACTCACTGTGCTACGGTAGAGATTGGGAATTTTTTGAAAACAAGGTCATGCATTTTTTGTGCTTATGAAACCTCGCATATCTATTAAAATGATCAAGCTTACGACTACCGTAGAGATTAGGATTTTTTTAAACAAAAGTTAATTTATTTTTTATGTTTTGGAAACCCCGTGTATCTAATAATGTAAAAATAATATTTAAAGAAGGTCAAACAATAGAATAACAATTGGATTCTTGTCCAATTATCTTCAAGTTATTTTTAGGTGCTGATAGTGGAAATATGAAAAATAGCAATATTTAATAAATCTATCAATAGTTTTTGAGTATGATTTTTCAAATTACAGATTTCACTCACAAATTATCAAACTTTCGACTACCGTAGAGATTAGGGATTTTTTTTAACAAAAGTTCATAGATTTTTTATGTTTTTGAAACCCCGTCTATCAAATAATGTAAACAGAATTTTGGAAAAAGTTGAAACAATTGAACAACAATTGGATTCTTGTCCAATTATCTTCAAGTTATTTTAGGTGCTGATAGTGGAAATATGAAAAATTGCCATATTTAATAAAAATTTGAGAATTTTAAATTAGATTGAAATCAAATTCAAAATCTTATTTAACGTCCAATACGACCAAATTTTGACAACCATCATGAAATACTCTTATTGTAATTAAAAAAAAATAGAAATTTTTGCCTTCAGAGACAAAAATAAAAAAGAGGAAAGAAAACTGAGAAGGCACCCTCATTTATTTCCTGACCCTCTTTATCATTTTTGCCTCAAAAAAATTTTTTTTTTTTTTTAAGAAATTTTTTTTTTTTAATTACAATAGGAGTATTTTATGGTGGTTGTCCAAATTTGGTCTTTGGATTCTTGTTTTTATTTTCAGGAATTTTAGACATTATTATTTAATAAAGCACTCAATATTTTTCGAATAGGATTTCCTAAATTAAAGATTTCACTGAAAAATGATCAAACTGTAGACTACGGTAGAGATTGGGAATTTTTTTAAAACAATTTCATACATTTTTTGGATTTTTGAAACCTCGCGTATCGATTAAGAATAATCATGCTTAACAATAATATTTTAATAATAATAAGCTTAGCTTAATTAATGTTAAGAGACATAATTGTTTATACAATTTATTATTATTGTGAATAATATTATCTCAGAATAATGCTAGAAAGATGCAGTTTCTTTCCGAATTTTCCACTTTTTGTTAAATTTGCAATTGGAGTGAGTTGAGCAAATTAATTGTATAAACAATTTATTATAATTATTCATAATATTCAATTTGAACAATGCTAGAAAGTTTCGGTTTTTTCTGAAATTTTCAACTTTTGTCTATTTTTCACTTTACTTATGAATTCAGTTCAGCAAAAATAATTAATTGTCTAAACAAATTATTATTGTTTATAACTATCTTCTTTTTTATTATTTCGAGATAGATGCCGGTTCTTCTGAAATTTTTATCCTATCACCCAATTTTTACTTAGTGAAGTATTAAAAAATGCAAGTTTGAGAAAAATAATTGTTTAAACAATTCGTTATGGTTTGTAACTATCTTCTCTTGAAGTAATGCTAGAAAGATGCGGATTTATCTGAAATTTTGAGCTTTTCTTTGAATTTTTAGAGAAGAACAAAAATAATAAATATCAATATTAATTAAAAAAAGGAAAAAAGGAAAATTTCCGGACGATATGTATAGAAGTTTGAAAAAAAATTTCCAATTCATTTTTGGACCACCCTAATGCACATTGATTATTAATTAATCCTTATCGGCTTTTAAAAAAATTAAATATTTATTTTCCGTTAAAAAAATTTCTATTAACTAGAAAAATTTTCATAAATTTTTAAATTCATTTATGATATTATGATTTGAAACTTTTAATTTTATAAATTCCCTATCTGAGAGTCAATTTAATTACTATTAATTTTCAAACCAATTTTTTTATGGATTGAAATGTTTGTTAAATTCTTATGTAAAAATATGTAAATATAACATTTTTTATACTTGTTTTTAGTGAAAATTGTTTTTTTTTCTTGAATTTTTAACAATTAAAAATGAAGAAAAATTGAAAGTTGAGATTGTAACAGTTGAAAATTGAAGAAAATTTAAAAACCAATTTCAATTATTAAAAATGAACCTGCTGAAACTTCTCAAAAATTTAACTCTATTGAAAACGCAAGTGTTAAAAATGTTATATTTACACAATTTTACATGCTAATTTAATAAATAAACATTTCAATTCATAACAAATTTTTTTTCAAAAAAGTTGATTTTTTCGTAAATGGATCGCCATTGGCAAATATTTTTTTTTCCACTGCAAATTGTTTTTGATACATAAAACACTACTTTATGCTAATAATCAGAAGTTTACATAAATTGTTATAATAATTTATTATTGTTTTTAACAATTTTATCTTAGAATGGAGATAGAAAGTCGTGACTTTTTCAAACATTTCCCACTTTTTGTCCAATTCTCAATTAGAGAGAGGTAATACTTCATTACCTTCAACAAACATAATTGTTTAAACAAATTATTATTGTCTATATCTATCTTCTTCTATATTAATACTAGATAGTTGCGGTTTTTTCTGAATTTTTAAACTTTTGTCCATTTTTTAATTAGATTGGATTAATAATTAATTCAAGTTAACAAAACTAATTGTTTAAAATATTGATTATCATTGTTAGTAATATTATCTTTGCTTAATGGTAGAAAGTTGCGGTTTTTTCTAAAATTTTCAACTATTTGTCTATTTTTCACTTGCAGTGACTTAATAATTATTTAAGTTGAGCAAAAATAATTGTTTAAACAAATTATTATTGTTAATATCTATCTTAATCTATATTAATGTCAGATAGTTGCTGCTTTTTTCTAAAATGTCTAACTTTTTGCCCACTTTTCATTTAATGAGGTAATAATTAATGCAAGTTAATTAAAATAGTTGTTCGAACAATTTATTATTGTTTATAACTATTTTCTTTCAGATAAGTGCTAGAAAGTTGCGGTTTCTTCTGAAATGTTTAAATTTGCTTTGCCTATTTAGTTATGAACAAATGATAAATAAACATTAGAGAGAAACATTTTTTAAACAATCTCTCTCTTTTTCGTGAATATATTTTTCTAGAGGGGGCTGTTAATTAAAAAAAAACTAAATATTTCAGAAAAAAAACAAATTTCTAGCATTTCTGTCAGAGAAGATAGTTATAAACAATTATAAACTGTTTAAACAACTATGTGTGTTAACTTGCATTATTTATTACTTTACTAAGTAAAAATTCGTTAAAAATTTAAACATTTCAGAAGAAACCGCAACTATATTGCATTAATAAAGAAGAAGACATTTATAAACAATAATTTGTTTAAATTATTATTTTTGCTAAATTGAATCAATTATTAAGTCACCCTATGTGAAAAGTAGACAAATAGTTCTAAATTTCAGAAAAACCGCAACTTTCTAGCATTATTCAAATTAAATATTATTAAAAATAATAATAAATTATTTGAACTTATAATTTTTTTTTACTTTAATTAATTATTTAACTCACTCCAAATGAAAAGTGAACAACAAGTTAAAAATTTTAGAAAAAACTGCAATTTTCTAGCATTTTTCTAAGCAAGTATTATTAACAATATAAAATGAGATTTTTCTTATCTAGAATTCATTTTTTAAACTGGAAATATAACTTTCATTTTGTGTCAAAAATTTACCTTTCCTGAAAATTTAACTATTCTATTTTTAGTTGAAAATTTATCTGTTTTCGGTGAAAATTTAACTATTTGTTGAGAATCTTTTTGGTTAAAAATTACTTTCTTTGGTTGAAAATTCGTTTGATTTTAGTTTGGAAATTTATTTTACTGTCTGAAAATTATCCTACTTTATTTTTGGTAGAAAATTTATTTTTTTTTTAGTTTGAAATGCATGTATTTGGTTGAAAATAATTTTTTTTTTAGTTGAAGATTCATAATTTTAGTTGAAAATTCACTTTAACTATTACATTTTTTGTGGAAAATTAAATTTTTTTATAGAATCGTAATCTTTTTCGTTAAAAAATTATCTGTTCAGTAGAAAATTCAACTATTCTATTTTTCGTTAAGAATTATTTTTCTTTCATTGAAAAATATTTTTTAATTAAAATTTCTTTTTTTTTTATAGAAAATTCATCATCGTGATTAAAAAATAATTTCTTTGGTTGAAAATTCATTTCTTTTTAGTTGAAAATTCATTTTTTCAACTGAAGATATAACTATTCAATTTTCGATTGAAAATTTATATTTTTAGTTGAAAATTAATTAATTTTGCTGAAAACTCGTTTTTTTAAATTTACTTTTGTAACTGCAAATTGAAATATTATATTTTTGGTTTGTAAATTTAGCTTTTTTAGTTTAAAATTGAAGTATTTTGTTAAAAAAATCATTTTTTTTTAATGAAAAAATTTTTTTTTTTATAATTTCCTTTTTTTTTTGGTCGAACATTATTTTTCTGACACTTTAACTATTCTAATCTTGGTTGAAAATTGATTTTTTTTTTTTTTAGATGAAAATTCATAAACTTTTTTGAAGATGAGTCTTTTTTGGTAGAAAATTAATCTTTTAGGTTGAAAATTCAACTAACTATTTGGTTAAACATTCATATTTTTGGTTGAAGATTCGTCATTTAAGTTAAAAACTCATTTCTTTGGTTGAAAATTAAATTTTTCTTTGGTTGAAGATTCATAATTTTAGTTGAAAATTCACTTTAACTATTACATTTTTTGTGGAAAATTTTATTTTTTTTATAGAAATTTAATCTTTTTCGTTAAGAAATTATCTGTTTAGTAGAAAATTCAACTATTCTATTTTTTGTTAATAAATTATTTCTTTCATTGAAAAAAAACTGTTTAGTCGAAAATTCGTTTTTTTTTATAGAAAATTCATCCTTTGAATTAAAACACCCAATATTCGAACAAAATTTCATATTTTTGGTTGAAAATTCATCATAGTGATTAAAAAATAATTTCTTTGGTTGAAAATTCGTTTCTTTTTAGTTTAAAATTAATTTTTTTAACTGAAGATATAACTATTCAATTTTCGCTTGAAAATTTATATTTTTAGTTGAAAATTAATTAATTTAGCTAAAAACTTGTTTTTTCAATTTACTTTTCTAACTGCGAATTGAAATATTATATTTTTTGTTAAAAGTCATTGTTTTGTCATGAAAATAAAAATATTTTTCTGAAAATTCCTTTTTTTTGGTCGAACATTTATTTTTCTGACACTAACTATTTTAATCTTGGTTGAAAATTGATTTTCTTTAGATGAAAATTCATAAACTTGGTTGAAAATGCGTCTATTTTGGTAGAAAAATAATCTTTTGGGTTGAATATTCAACTAACTATTTGGTTAAACATTCATATTTTTGGTTGAAGATTCATCATTTAAGTTGAAAACTTATTTCTTCGGTTGAAAATTTATCTTCTTGACTTGAAAACACAACTAAAAAGTGTTTTAAATATACTTAAAAACAAAATTTATTCTGCATTAATATTATTAATTTTTTAACTAAAATGTTCGAATATTCGACTGGAATAATTACATTTGCAGTTTGAAAGAAAATTAATTTTCTGTTAAAGTAAAAACGAATTTTCAACCAAATAGCTCACTTTTCAACCAGAGATAAATTTTTAATTAAAGAATCTTGAACAAAAAAATTAATTTCAAACCAAAGTTTTCAGCTTTCAACCCAGTTATTAAATTTGTATTCCAAAAAAGATGAATTCTGAACGAAAAATGTATGTACTAGTTGATATTTAAAAAAAAAATCAATTTTTAATCAGAAACAGTTGAATTCGACAAAAAAACTATTCTTCAACATGAGTTTTTATTTTCATTTTTATATTTATTTTAATGAAGTACAATTGATGAAAAAACAATGACAATGAGGTAGAAAAATATTTTTCCGAAATCTTTAAAACAAATTTTTCAAAATTGTCAGAAAAGATTGCAATCGAAAAAATACTTTTTTAAAACACATTTTTTCCCCTGACGTATATTTAATAAAAAAAATTTTATTTAATTTTATATTTATTTGTTGTTATTTTTCAAACAATCTGTTTGTATGAAAAATAACCTTCCACACCATTTTTTGTGCACGAGAGAAATAATGTTAAGTAATTAATTCTTCTGTTGTCATGAATTATGCCTGCGAAAGTAAAATTTTGTTCACTTGTAAATTTCACTGTGGCATCAATACGAAATTGTAAAAAAACCTTATAGATGAATAATTATTCAAATATTCTTTAAGCAAATTATCTTTTTCTTATTGATAAAAAAATGATGACAACATTTTTTAAGACAGTAGTAGGAATACCATTTGTCAAGAAAAATTTCATTCAAACAATTCATTCCTCTTGATTTCTGGCATACAAATTTTCCTTTGAAAACATTTTTTATGTTTCTAAACATTTTTCTAATTTTAATTTTTCAAATTTTTTGTTGTTGAAATTTGAAAGTGTGCTGAGTTTTCTGTTACCATTGAAAATTATTTTTGTGACAGTAGAATCATTTCAACAATCACAATGTAGTGAAAAATAAATTTTCCAAAGAAACATTGTAGTTGAATAATTATTTGATTGTGCTTTCAAATCTAAGCATTGCGTCTAAAGCATTCGTGAAATTATGTAAGACACTGAGATTATCAAGGACAGTTTTATGTTATATAAAAATTTATTTTTTTCTCACCGAAGACCACTTGATAAATATTTTAAAATGTGATTAAATTTTTTGGTTTTGTTTTTACGTCTCTAATTTTAAATTAAAATGTACTGTTTTATTTAAAAGTTGTGTATGTGGAAAAAAACGTTTCATTCTGAATCAAATTGCATTAGAAATTATCAAAATTATTGTAGTTGATAATAATTTTTCAAATATTCCTTAAACTACAAGTATTCTTCAAACACTGTATTGTGACATACTTTGGTAAGAAATCAATATTCACATTATGAAAAAACCGCAGGCAAGAAATAATTAAAACTGTTGTAAAATTGATGAAATGACCAAACAATTTTTTATATTTTAGAATTATTTTAAACAACTATTTCTCCATCGACGTATATTCAATGAAAACCTTTGTATTTAAATTTTTTTTTACGGGAAATTATATTTTAAAATTGTTTTAAAAATGTACATTTATAAATGTATCCAAATTTGATGCATATTGAAAAATTATTATTTTTAAATTCATTGGAAGAAGTGTAATAATGTAGCAATTGGTGTATTGAGAAAACATTAACCTTTCTTGATTAAAACATAAAAACTAGCAAAATATATTTAAAAAATTATTAAATTATGTTTCCTTAGCAATGCATTGCTACCCATTGAATTAGTAAGTTGGTAGTACACTGTTAGAAATTTCCTGAAATTTTAGTCAGTTTTCAATGACTTATGTCACTAAAATTTCATAAATTTGACTTTGAAAATTAATTTGAGTAAATTTCATAAACATGCATTGAAAATGAAGTAACATTTTTTATTCAATTTAATAAACCTAAATGAAAATATGAACAAAATTTAAAAATAATTCATGAAATTAAATTTAGAAGCTTTGTGTGATATATTTTTCTACCGATTAATACATTTTTTGCAATTACATGTACAAAATTCACTATTTTACATTAAATATCCATAGGATATTCATGAACATTTACAAAAAATGCAATGCACTATCTCTTAAAATAGTTTCAAAACTTACATTGAAATTTCTATAAGGCTATTTAAATCTCAGTGTTCCATGAAATTTTAATGAGTTTTTCACTAACCGTAGTGTAAAAAGCTTCACTATCATTTTCATGAAATTTCATGAACTTACTTCTAACAGTGTACTAAGCAGATTAGTAGAATACCCTTACTAATTAATTTAGTAATATAAATCTTACAATTTCATTTAGTAGAAAGTGATAAAATTACTAATTTAACAGTCAGATACAATGCTACTAATTGAATTAGTAAAATTTCTACTAATTCGGATATAGAGAGTGATATAGAAGCAACATGTTTGATTAATTAATTAAATTTTTCTAAAGTAGCACACCTAACTGGGGTCAAATTGTAGCCCAATAACTATTTGGGTAAAATTGGACACTATCCCACACGGGTTGAGATCTTAATTTAAATATACAAATTTGTGACTAATTACTACACGAATAAGGGGCCAGTTATGCTAAATTGTGAGCAAACACGGAATCTGAAAACACGATCGAGGGTGGTCTTCTTCATGAAACCTTTTGGGTACAGCTCCCCAATTTCCTTCCGTCCATATATTTTCAATATCAGACATTCAAATGGAGAAGCGTTTTACTAAAGATCCGTGACGAATCGCTATTTTGAAGCATCACCCCGCTCGGGTTGCATCTGCTTCCCTCAGGACGTAATTTGAAAAAGGGGTGCACGTGTGCACAAAATTTGATCCAATTCTCAGGCGATGGGTTCGGTTCACTCAGTTGTGTCCCAGGTGCTAATGGAATCTACTTCAGTCACGCTAAACCGGAATTTTTTATCTATCTTCCTCAGGCTCTGACGAATATCAATTTATTTTTTAATTTCAACAATTTAAACCAATTTGCTATCAAATATGAAAGAAAGCTGATTTATGAACTTTAGAAAAACTAGAACATTGTGTGCGCTAGAAAAAAAATCGGTGTATTTTCCAACATTTTATTATGCGGATTTTACAGAAAAAATTATATGATTTGAGAACATTTCATATGACTTACAGAAGTTTCCTTATCATAACGAGAAAGTTCCAGTACATTCAATATGAATGAGACCACTTTTTCCACTTAGAATTTTTTAGAAATAGCAGATTTTTTTTCATTAAGAAAATATGACTCTCCGCGTGTATAATAATCTGACATCGTACTTTAAATATTTTTTTAACAACTGTAATTTGTTGATTGTGAATTATTTTTTATTAAAGCTCCTTCGGTTTTAAAAAACACATTCTCATAACTTATCTCATACTTTAATATTTATATTATATATTTATATTTATATAATATAATATTTGTTTCCTAATTGACATTCATCTTTATTCGCAGCTATTCAGAAAAATGTATCATTTCAATAAATGTATAATTATTATTATAATTCATAATGTGCATTGATATTGAAACAGATGTATTTTAATTTTCTTGTTTTTAAAATTTGAAAAAGTGCGGGTCCTATAAAAAAAATATTCAAAAGAAATGTTTAGATATAATTTAGACAAACAATTGTGTTAATTAATATTTGATTGTAGCTTGTGGCGTTTTTCTGAAAAAATTATTTTTCATTTTAATGCCATTTTTGTAGAATAATTATTAAGATTAAGATTAACTTTTGTCTATTCATTTTTTTCGAATCATTTGTTGTTTATCAAAAAATTTAATTTTGAAAATGCTTTTATACGATTACAACAAAAACTACAGCTCCTACAAAAAAATTATTAATGATAAATTTGAAGGTCTTTTTTGGGAAAACAACTTTTGTCTGTTCATTTTTTTCGTATTTCTTCTTTCGTATTTCCAAAAATTTTATTTTTTGTATTTTGAATGTTATGTTTTACGATTAAAACAAAAACCACGCATACAATCAAAAAATGATTAACAACAAATTTGTAGACCTTTTTCGGATAAGTAATTTTTGCCGTGTCATTTTTTTTCGTATCTTGCATATTTTTAGCAAAAAATTGAATTTTTTATTTTTAATAGTATTTTTCACGATTAAAACAAAAAATCTGTAAGTTATCACAAAATGGGTTTAAAAAATTTGTTCATCTTTTTTATATGAACAATTTTGCTTTCCAACAGTTTTTTTGTATCTTGCACAGCTTTGCAAAAAATTAATTTTTTTTTTTAATAGACTTTTTCACGATTGAAACGAAAAATATGTAACTTATAGAAAAATGGTTCAAACAAAATTTGTTCATATTTTTCGTACGAACAATTTTTCTTTCCAACATTTTTTTCATACCCCGTATAGTTTTGGTGGAAAATGGAATTTTTGATTTTTTTGATTAAACATTTCTGTATTTTGTTGAAACTGTGTTTTTTATTGCATAAAATAATTCTTCTTGGTGACTGATTCACTTGTTTGGTAGAAAATTAATTTTTTTGGCTTGAAAATTATTTTTTTTTTTTCAATTGAAAATTAATCTTTCAACTGAAAATGTAAATATTCCGCGTTTGGTTAGACAAAAATCTTCTTCAGTTGAAAATTCAACTATTTGTTTGAAAATTTTTGTATTTTGTTGAAACTGTTTTTGAAATTTTGTTTCTTGTTGTAGAACATTTATCTTCTTGGTGATTAATTTACCTTTTTGGTTGAAAATTCAACTATTAAGTAGAAAATTTCATTTAAATTAAAAATATTTGGTTGAAAATTCAAGTATTTTGTTAAAAATGATTCTTTTTTTGGTAGAAAATTAATCTTTTTGGCTGAAAATTCATTTTTTGGATTGAAAATTTTTTGTATTTTTTTATTCAGGAACTTTTCATGAATAAAAAAAAGACAAAAAATTTTTTGGATTGAAATTTAGTTTTCTATTGAAAATTAAATTTTTAACTAAAAATTAATTATTTTAACTAAGAATTATACATGTTTTGTTGAATTTTTTCTTTTAATAGACATTTCATTTTTTGGTATAAAATTTATTTGTTTGGTTGAAAATACAACAGTTTTTGTTGAAGTTTATTCTTTTTTGTTTGAAAATTCTTTTTTTTTAGGTAAAAAATTGGCTGAAAATTTAATTATTTTGTTCAAAATTCAACTTTTCCTTCTTTATTGAAAATTCACCTTTTTTGGTTGAAAATAAACTTCTTTGTTGAAAATAAAACTTTTATGGTTAAAAATTCAACTTTCTTCTAAAAAATTCGTCTTTTTGTTTTGAAAATTCAACTATACTGTTTAAACACCGTTTCTTTTGCTTGAAAATTATTTTTTTTTTTAATTTAACTTTTCGGTTGAGAATTCATCTTTTCCAGTTAAGCATTACTTTTTTAGCTGCAAATTTAATTATTCCATTTTTAGTTAAAAATTAATCCATTTTGGCAGAAAATTAATATTCTTGGATGTAAATTCGTCTTTTTGGTTTGAAAATTCAACAGTTTGATTTAATTTTTTTTTATTTCTTGACTGAAAAATCTTTTTTGGTAGAAAATACAACTCTTTTCTTTAAAAATTTGTCTTTTTTGTATGATAATTTCACTGTTTTTGATTTTAAATAAAAATATTTTTCGGTATAAATATCAAGCATTTCATTATTTGCTGTAAATTAATCTTTATTGGTTGAAAATAAACTTTTTTAAAAAATTAAACTGTCCTCTGAAAAAATTGTTTTTTGGCTTGAAAATTCAACTATTTGCTTGAAAATTCGACTAATTTAAAAAAAAAATCTTCTTAGCACTTTAAAAATTTGTTAAAAATTAAATTATTTTCTTGAAAATTCCACATAATAATTTTTGTTTCATTTCAATTGAAAATTAAGTATTTTTCCTTTTGGATAAAAAATTACTCCTTTGGAATTTGAAATTAATCTTTTAGTAGAAAAATTATCTTTTTTGGTTCAAAATTTAATTTTTTCAATTTGAAAATTCAATAATTTGATTGAATTCTGTTGTGACAATTCAACTGTTTTTTATTTGAAAAAATAATTTTTTTTATTGAAATATCAACTATTACATTCTTCACTGAAGATTTATCTTTATTGCTTGAAAATCCTAGACGTTGAACTACTTTGTCAAACATTAATCTTATTGGTTGAAAATTCATCTCTTTAGTTAAAAATTTAAATATTCTCTTGAAAATTCGTTTTTTGCCGTTTAAAAAATAATTTTTTGATCTGAAAATTTAGCTCTTCCCTTTTTGGTTAAAAAGTTATTAATTTTGGTTGAAAATACATGTCGGTTACTGAAAACTTTTCTTTTTGGTAGAAAATTCATCTTCTTGTTTGAAAATCCATCTTTTTGGTTTTTTTTTTAACTACTTGGTACAATTTGAACTACTTTGCTAAAAATTCATCTTTTCGGTTGGAAATTTAATTGATTTGGTGAAAATTCCTTTTCCGTTGTTTGGAAATTAATTTTTTGAACTCGAAATTAAACTATACAATTTTTTGTTAAAAAGTGATCGTTTTTGTTTAAAAATTTATATAGTTTGTTAAAAATTCGTCTTTCTCGTAGAAAATTAATCTTCGTTGAAAATTCAACTTTGCGGTTGAAAATTCAATTACTTAGTTACTTAGTTACAATTGAAAATTTTTGAATTTTAAAAATGAAGAATTCGAATACTATTCAATTTTCAAGATTTTTGAAGAACGTTTTTTTTCGAATGAACAAAATTTTGAAGATTTAAAATCGAAATTTTTTTGAAATTTATTGATTTGCAATTTAAAATCAAACATTTTTAAGATTTTCAATTAAAGTTTCATCAATTTGGCATGTTTTCAGTTGAAAATCGTATAATTTTGAACTTTTTTTTAAAAATATTCAAGTTAATTTTAATCATTTAGAATGGAAAATTCTTCAATTTTTTAGATTTGCAATTGAAGACTCTTCGATATTTAATGTTTAAAATAGAAAATAATGAAGTTTTAAATGCTTTTTTTAAATAGTTCAATTTTAAAGATTAAAAATTGAAACAGATTTAATTGGAAGATTTAAAATTGAACTTTATTCAATTTTGAGGATTCACAAATGAAATTTATTCAATTTCTTAGCTTTGCAATTGAAACTTTTTTAATGTTAAACAGTGAAAATAAAAGCGTTGATTCATTTTTTACGATTTACGATTGTGAAAAAATTAATCAGCTAATAATTAAATAATCAGTTTACAAAATAAGAAGAATTCAACTATAATTTGTATTAAAACATTCAAATAATTTTTACTCTCCCTAATTTTTTTTTTTAATTTGAAATTTCAGTTCTGAAAATTCAATTTATTAATTAGCTTTCAAACTAACTCCAGAAAATGTAAGTTTTAATAAAATCAGTTGATAATTAACTAATCAGCTCACAACATAAAAAGCATTAAACAATTATTTTCATTAACAAATTTAAATAATTTTTTAATTATATATTTTTTTCGTTTGAAATTGCATTTCTATACATTTAATTTATTAATGACCTTCAAAACTAATTTCATCAAAAATTTAAATATATGTACATAATAATTAATCATTTCACAACATAAAAAGCAATAAACAGTTATTTTCATTAAAACATTTGAATAATTTTCACTGCATATTTTTCTGAAAATTTGAATTATCAATAATGTTTTAATCTAATTCCATAGAAAAGTAAAAAATATGTACATATAATATTGAAAGCAGAATTCAGATACTTATTTCACAATATCAAAAAATTTACAAAAATTGTACAATTGGAATAGACGTATTTTGAACATAAATAATCTTTTATTATAAAAATTATAGCCAATATTTAATTACATAGCCTTGAAGTAAATAATAAATTTATTAACTTAATTTAAACAAACCAAAATTTAATACTTATTTAATTTAATATTGTGAAGAAAATTAATCAGCTAATAATTAATAATCTGTTCACAACATAAAAATCATTAAACTATAATTTTCATTCAGGCATTCAAACAATTTTTAGTTCAATTTTTTTTTTAAATTTTCACTTTCATTTCTAAAAATTTGATTTATTAGTAATTTGAGAAAAAATAAAAAAATATTTACATATAATTTTGAAAATTAAATTCAGATAATCATTTCGCAACATCACAAACTTTGACAGAAATTACGTAATTGAAATAGAAGTATTGTAATATATTTTTTTTAAGTTGAACTTTCATTTCTGAATATTTGATTTACTAATAACCTTTTAAACTAATTCCATAAAATGTAAGTTTCAATAGAATCAGTTAATAATTAATTAATCAGTTCACAATATAAAAAGCATTACACAATTATATTCATTGAAGCCTTCAAATAATTTTTACATTATATTCTCCTTTAAATTTGAAATTTCATTTCTATACCTTTGATTCATTATTAACCTTTTAAACTAATTTAAGAGAAAACTAAAATATATCTACATATAATCTTGAAAATTGAATTCAGATAGAGTCATTTCACAACGTCACAGGCATTTGAAGAGGTTATATAATTGCAATAGAGGTATTTTAAAGAAAAAAATAAATTTTTATTATAAAAATAATAGCCCATATTCAATAACATAACCTTCAAGTAAATTATCAATTTATGTTACTTAATTGAAAAAAATTAAATTCAATCTGTATTCAATTTAAAGTTTTTAACAAAATTAATCGACCAATAATTAATTAAACTGTGTACAACATAAAAAGCAGGAAACTATTATTTTCATTCAAGCATTCAAATAATTTTTACTTTATATTCTTTTAAACATGAAATTTCACTTCTGGAAATTTGAATTATTAATAACTTTTTACACTAACTTTCGAACAAATGTAAACATAGTATTTAGATATAATTTTGAAAATTGAATTCAGATACTCATTTCTCATTCTCAAGTGAATTGTAATCGAGGATGTATACTATTGAAGGCATCTAAAACTATATTGATTTTACTTGCATCTACACACATAACAGAATCATCAACATATCTCGCATAAAAAAGGCATTGAAATCCTGCTTTTTCTAATTTGTCGTTAACTAAATTTTCCATTTTTTTGAAAACTGTATTTTCTAAATCTTCCATGACTATTTCTGCCAAAATAGATGAGAGAACAGATCCTATTGGTGTTCCAAATTTTTGTTTATAAAATTTGCCAACAAATTGAAAATAAATCGAATGAAAAACAAAATCGATTGCTTCAATTAACTTTTTAAGTGGAATTTTAGTGTGTATCTTTATGTATTCCCATCTTTTTTCAGTCGATTCTATAACTTTATCTAAAGGAATGTTAGGGAACATAGCAATCACATCAACAGAAGCTAGGATGTAATTATCAGGAATTGCAACTCCTTCAATGAGTTCAAGAAATGCTGTACTATTTTTTACTGTGTTATTTGAAATTGTAATTAATTTTTTAATGATGTTACTGACGAGTTCTTCTAATTTTCTTGTCGGAGAACCTATTGTTGATATTACCGGTCTTAATGGATAATCAACTTTGTGTGCTTTAATCAGACCATAAGATAAGGAAAGAACTGAATTTACAGTATCTATGTCACTTTTATTTATGTTCCCAAAATATCCATTCAATCTAAATTTATTTAAAGTCTTAAAAGTATCTTTTTGTAATTTTTTGAGAGGTTTATTTTCAATTATTTCAAAACCATCTGTGTCCTCAAGAATTGTCATCACTTTTTGTTATAATAGCTTTTAAAAATTGCTATTGTAATATTACCTTTATCTGCACATGTTATCAGGAGATCAGGATTTTTCTTTAAAAAGTCATTCGTTTATTTATAGCCTTCATTTAATCCTTTGTCCATAATCGAAATTAAATTGTTATTTCCAATAAAATCTTTTGATAATCCTGATAGTTTAGATCTGAATTGTTGCAATTTACTACTTGGAATTTTGTGAATATTTATCTCTACATCCTTTACAACTTCTAATAGTTGGGCAAACTTTTTTTCCCCAAATTTGTTACTGAAACCTTCTCCTAATCTCAAAATTTTTGTCACTTGGAAAGGTATATTAATTTTCGAAAGATTCAGAAACTATGGGTCCGATTTTTCCCGTGAAAGCGCATTGTGAATATTGATATTTAATTTTTGAATATCACCTTGATTTAGAATTAAATTCATAAACTTTCTGTCTAGTTTTTTATTATTTTGAGTAATTCTCTGGTTTAATTCATTGTCTTTAATAATACACTCTTGAATGACATAGGGGGGTACCTGCTCATTTAATTTGTCAAAAGTAAATTTAATTTTTCCATTTAAATAATTTATTCTTGTGTGACAGTAACTAATGACCAAATTTAAAATTGATCTTTGGAATTTATTTGTGGTTTCTTGAAATTTTTATCTATTTTTGATATTCGTGAATTTAAGATCTAATCTGTTTTGTAAATCAAAAATTTTTTTTGGAAGAACTCCATGATTTTTGCATTTTATGTGAAAGGTTTTCTGGGATTCAATTTGATTGAGTTTTCTACTTAACGCGTAGAAAGATTTGATCTTTTTAACAGGACTGTCATTAATATTAATGCCTAAGCCCCAAAATCTGTCAGTTTCCGCGAAATTCATGATCATATGTTGAGATCTCTGAGAAACTTCAGTTTCACACTGAGTACAAAACAATAAAGGAGAAAAAAGAGACTTATCCTTCTCCTGTTATGTCCTATATTCCATCGTGAAAAGGGAAAAATTTAATCCGTTAGAAATCTTGTATGAAAATCATCAGCACAACACCAATTTAGATAGTCACAATCACCACAAAAACGTCAATAGATGATTAACAGATAAAAATAACTTTTTTTTTTAAATTAAAAATAAATCAAGATTTCGTACAGAATGACTAAACCGTACCGGGTCACCGTGAGTACTGAAATCATTTTAAAAAAGGAAAAAATATAGACGAACGAAAATTCACTTTGAAATTGACAGATTTTGGTTTGTACGCATTTTAATCCAATCGAGTAGAATATAGTGTATAGTACATACAATAATATCGGCCGAAATATAACGCGCATATCGTGATAAAGAAGAACACATGCGACTGGATTGGAAATGTAGAAAAATTACTGAAATACATTTTATTTTACGCCGTGTATTGAGAAAGTCAGTCATAACAACCAAAGATATTATATCTTTAATAACAACTTACATCGAAAGTAATAGTAAAAATAAATAAATCGAAATAATTATCGGCGATCGATAAAATGAGAAATCTACTTTTTTACTTCTGTTGGTTTTAATTTTAATATAGAGGTCACCCTAAGTGGCGACTAAGCTAACACGAAAACTTCCTCCGTAAAATTACGAGTTTTCATCTAGAGGAAAACAAAGAACGCTAATTGAGATAATTTGGGTATTAAGAAACTAAATTGTATTTAACAAAATTCAACAAAATTGTTATGACTTATTCAGGGGGGGGGGGGGGGGTGATAGAAAGAGTGTCACGCAATTAATGGATTGCTTCTCAGTTGACAACTGGCTCTATCCTTGATGGAAATGAATTATAAATTATCGCCCGATTAGACGTAATCAATCGCGATTTGTATTTTGTAATCGGAAATCAGCGACTATAGCAGAGCTCAAGAAGGTACCGGTTTGTGTGATCCAGCTAGGAGCGATAAATTACGCGAGTCTTATGTTATTTAATAGCCATCGATAAAGCTTGGCTTATAATCAATCTATTAGTCAATGTTTTTGCATCAAGTCTCTCCTCTTCCTTTTCTCTCTCCTTCCTTCACTCTTTTCCTCTTTACCTCCTTATCTCTCTTTTTATCCTCCCTTCCGTCAGAGAGTTCTCACACGCGAAAGATTTAAAAGCGAGCAAAAGATCGCCGAAGAAGATGGTCTTATAGGTTCTCAAGAAAGAGCGGATACTGAAGAATAAGAGTCATGATCCGGGCAGAGAAGCAACGATCATTTACAAGATCATTACGAGCGGCTCGAGGCCAGTGCTATCCTCTTCTCTTTTCATCGAACGAATCTATCTGGTCGGCGTATCGTCGAGGCACTATAAATATAAACTATCCGGCAAGTGTTCGCGGAACAAATGAACCTATAGAGTATGCAGTAGTTGGGACCAGAAAGTAGCAGGTAAACGTAAAATAAAGTAAAGTAAAGGATTTCTCGATGCATCGGCTTAACCGTTACTTCTGGATGGCAGAGAACTCTCTATCAGAAGCCAAGTAAAGGTCCAAGTGCAACGATTACACTCAGAATATACTCACATCCTGATTAAAAAGTTATTCAAAGCAGAAGCCGCGCACCTACTTTAGTATTTCCACTCCTCTCCCCTTCCTTCCCCTACTACACCACCCCTCACTTCCTATACTACTCCTCCCTTTCATCTAATTTCCCAGCCTACCCATTCCCTTCTTCCCCAACCCCTCATTCCTCTTTACCTACTCACCCACACTTCCTTACTACCCTCTGTTCACTTCCTCTACTACTCTTCCTCGTCATTCCCCTCCCTATCCAAACAGCCCATACTTCCACTTCTCTCACTTCCCGACACTTCATGTCCCCTGCTACCTTCACTCCCGCTAGCTTTCACTAATACCCCTAACCTTACTTACCATACTTTCCCTCTCCATCATGTACATTCCATCCCCGTCGTACCACTTAGTTCCCTGCCCTACAAATCCTCACTTCTCTCCCTCCCATACTTCCCTCCCTTCACTTCCCCTCATTAAGCTTTTCCTTACTTCCCTCAATACCGTTTCCCTTAATTTCCTCATAATACTTCTTCACCCCTTCATTCACATCTTTTCCACACCCTTACCTTCTCCTTCTCCCCGCCCTTCCCTTCCTTAACCCTACTCACCCTGTATTTTCTACTACACTTCATCACTTTCCATACTTCTACTTCCTTAACTTCACCTAGTTTCCGTCACTTCCTCTTCCTTTACTTCCTTTACTTCCTATACTTTCCCTCTACTTCATCTACTTAACCTCTCCATCCATCCCTACTTTTCCTACTCGTTCACTTCCATACTCACTTCGCTACCGCACTCACTCTTGATTTCCTACTACCCTCCCCTCACTGCCTCATCTTCCACCTCCGCTATTATAACTTCTTTTCCCTACTTTAACTACTGTCCCCTTCCTCCACTCACTTGGTTTACTCCAGCTCAGTTGCCTTACTACCTTTCCCTCCTCATACTTTTCCCCCACTTCATTCACTTACCCTTCCTACCCTTTCCTGACTTACTTCCCCAACACTCACTTCCCTAATAAACCTCCCCTTTATTTTCATACTTCTCCCCTTCATCTACTTCTCCTCCCCTCGCTTCCCTTCTTGTCGACCCCTTACTTCCTTAAGACTCTCTCCTCACTTCCCTTACTACCTTTTTCCGATCATCCTCCCCTACTTTCCCACTTCTCGCTTTCCTTCCCTTAATTTTCCGTCACCTTCTTTCACTTCCTAACGTCCCCTCCCCCATCTTTCCCTCACTTCCCATACTTTCCCTCCTCTTTATCTACTTTCCCTCTTTGAATCTCTTTCTATTATAACCTCACCGATCTCCAGTAAAATATATTTTCTTCACTTGATCTCTTTCCCTTACCATATCTCCTAGTGACCCCTCCCCTCCCATCGCTCCTCTGAAACATTCCCCTTCCCTTTTTTTTTAATCGCGACCTCATCACTTTCGCCCCTCTCTCTTGCCAGTGCCATTATTTCTATATACCACACATTTAACCATAATTTTCCTTTCCCAATTTTCTCCTCCTTACTACCCTCCAAATTCACTTATCTTTCCTATCTCCCTTTTTCGTCATCCGATCTACAATCTCAAAAAAAAAAAAAATTGCTGACACTATAAAATTCCCGAAAAAGAAAATATTCGAAATAGAAAATTCCAGAAATATAAAAATTCCAAATTGGATAATTCCCGAACAGTTTATAGTATTACCGAATTTGAAAATTCCCGACAGTTTACAATATTCCTGAATTTGAAAATTTCAGAATGAGCAAAGTCGCGAAAGAAAACATTTTTATAAATTTTTAAATTTAATTTAATTAATTTATCGACAAATTTTGTTGTTGTTGAAAATTCACCTTTTTTGGTTGAAAATAAACTTTTTTGTTGAAAATAAAACTGTTATGGTTAAAAATTCAACTTTCTTCTATAAAATTCATCTTTTGGTTTTGAAAATTCAACTGTATTGTTTAAATTTTAAAAAAAATTTAAAAATTTTTTAATTTGCTTAAAAAAAATTTATCAAAAAAAATTTATTTCAATTAATTTAATTTAATTCCATTTTTTACATTTTTATAAACATTCATAAAAGAAAAGTTCATTATATTGAAGCAATTATCACCCTCCATCGTAATAAAGAACATTTCTGCTACAATTTCGCAATAATATCTAGAAAATTTCCGGATTATGAAATTTCTGAATTTAAACAATTAAAAAAATGGGATGTCAGTCAATATTTTGATTAATTATCAAAAATACAATAATAAAATATTTTTATGAGAGAATTTTTTTTAATGTTCAATGTACTTTTTAATATTATTGCTTAAGTTTAAGACAAGAATAATTTTTTAAAAATTCCTCAATCCAAGTTTTTTTTTTTAATGTTTTTAAAATTGAATTGAACATAAAAAAAATTTGTTCTGATCAAAAGGATTCATTATTATATTTCTAAGGAATAAATATCGTTTATTAGAAAAACATTTTTTTCCTTGTTTATATTAGATAATTTTACATCGTGGCAATTTTCTGTCGGAAATTTTATTATTGGTGAATTTTCTATTTCAAATTTTTTCTGTTTGGGGAATTTCACAGAGTCGAAATATTTATTTTTTGGAAAATTTCAGTTTGCCTAAAGTTTTTTAAACGTTTCTAAATTTCAAACAAAATATTCGAAATGGAAAATTCCCGAAATTATAAAATTGCCTAAATATAAAAAATATTATTTGTTTATAAAAAATACAATAATTAAATATTTATATAAAATTTTTGTTTAATGTTCCATTTTTTTAAAGTTATTATTTGAATACTTCATTATTGTATTCTTAATAAATAAATAATATTGATAAAAAAACAATTTTTTTAACTCTTTAAATTCGGAAATTTTCTATTTTCAGGAATTTTACAGTGTCGAATATTTTATAATCAGGCAATCTTCTGCCGAGAATTTTATTATCCGGGAATTTTCTTTGGTAATATCATAAACTCTCGGGAATTTATGATTTAAGAATGTTATAATTCGCGATTTTTTATATTTCTGCAATTTTATAATTTGGGCACGTGTTTTTTAATTAATTTTTTTCTACAATTTTTATACAATTATTGTTATTTGAAATTCAAAAAATAATTTTTTTAAACTTTTAACATTCAAACAAAATTTTCTTCAATAAAAATATTTAATTATTTGATTTTGATTGAATAACGAATATTTAACAAGAAACTCTTTTTTTAATTATTCACAATTTTCATAATTTTGAAGTTCGCTAATATTATAAACTGTCGGGAGTTTTCCAATTCGGGAATGTCACAGTATCGAAAATGTTATTTTCCTGCATTTTTCAGTCGTCCCTTCAAAATACAAAAATGAAATATTCAAACAATAATAAAAAAGAAATCAAATATTCTTTTCAATTTTGTTGGGTCAAAATATTTCATTATAAATTATTCAAATATGAAATACATAATATATATGCATTTAAACATGAATTATAAATATTTTAAATAAATAATATTTATTTTTGAAAAAAAATTTTTTAATCTTTTAAATTTATGAAATTTTGGGGGGTCCGGAATTTTATTATTCGAATCTTCCAATTTGGGATTTTTATATTTCATCAATTTTATAATTTTGGAAAATTTCTATTTCGAATATTTTTATTTTCATGAATTTTACAATGTCAGGAATTTTATTTTTTAGGATTTCTCAATGTTCCCTGAGGCATTTAACATAAAATTACGTTTAAAATTATTTTGAATAGTTGGATAGTCTGCTACCAAATTTAATTAATAATATTGATTATTTAATTTTCAAGAATCAATATTTAAGCAAAAAATTTTAAAGCCTCAAAGTTTTTATCAAAAACTGTTCATGGTTGAACATCTCGAAATGAAAATTCTTATTTTTATAACAAAAAGCTTAAACATTTCAAATTTTTGTATATATTTTAAATCTGGTTAGGTCCAGAGAGTGCTCTAACCTATAATATTTTAAGTTTAAAGTTTTTCCTCAAATCTAACTTGTTTCGGATAATCAAATTTTTTTAAACAAAAAACATATTTAATAGTGCATTATAAATAGCATGAAAGATTTAATATGTTATACTTCAGACCAGATGAAAAGACCTCAATGATGTTAAGAAGATGCTTTATCATCACTCATCAGGAATCCAAAGTCAAACATAAGTCCTTAGAAAATAAAAATTTAAAAAGCGAATTTTTTGATGTTGAATAGAATCATGCTCTTGAAAATTCTTAACCCGAATTAGTTCTGTGAAGAAAGCAATAAAATTGTGAATGAAGTGAAAGAAAAACAATTTTATATACCAAAACGAAACATACGATAAAAAGAAAGAAGGTTAAAATATTGAAAATTAAAAAATCCTTAACCTGCAGTTCATAATATCCTAAATTTATGTAAATATATAGTGAAGTACATTAATAAAAACAGTAATGGACACACTAAAAATTGTTTAAAAATGTTAAATTTGAAAAGGAGACAGAAGAGTGAAAGAAGCTAAGAGCATGCAGTGACAGAGAACAGAAGAAGAGTGTGGTAGCATAAGTCAGAAATATCTGGTTCCTTAAATTCAAAATGAAAAAAATTTTAAAGTCTAACTAATGAATTATTGGCGGAACAATTAATTTATATGAAATTAACGACTACTAAAATTATAACAATAATGATGGCATAACTCCGTCTGCGGGATGGCACGGATACATACACAATTCTGACATCTCTTGTGTTTTTTAATAAATGTTAATTATGCCCATCCTGCATACGGAGTCAAAATGATTAATTAAACATAAAAATGTTTTATAGATGGTCTGCAATTACACTGAATATAAATTTCGTTTTATCTTCATGTACTGGAGAAATTTTTTACAATAGACACAACAACACTTTTTAAAAACGAAAGGTCAAGTGTATAGTCTCTGCGGTATATTTCTGATGAAAATGGTCGAAGAATGGTCAAAACGTCAACATTTGACTAAACTGTTAGACCTCAGAGTAATTTATTTTTCAATGAAAATATGGACAACATACACATTGATTAATTTCAAAATAACATCTTCACTAATGATCATGAGAGTATGCGGCTAAACCATTGGATCTTAAATTCATGAATCTAGTATTACGTTGTATAATTGTTTAAAATGATTTGGATCAGTCATTATATTCAAGCAATTATGACCCTCCCTCTTAGTAAAGAACATTTCTGCTACAAGTCTTTTAAACTCATTAGGTTCATTGTATAGAACCAATACATGTTCCCAGTCAAACTGATGATAAGCTTCAACCTGATGTTTCGCAATAACTTTATGATTCTTTGGATTTGTCTAAAATTATCATGATGTCATTTAGTTCTAGTAGAAAGTAATCTACCGTTCTGACCAACATAACATTTGTCTGATGAAGATGGTCAAAGAATGGTCAAAACGTCATTATTTAACTAAACTGTGAGACCTCATAGTTATTTAATTTTCAATGAAAATATGGACCAGTCATCAACAACATTGATTAATTTCAAAATAACATCTTCACTCATGATGATAAGAGTATGCGTCTAAAACATTAGATCTTAAATTGATGAATCTAGTATTACGTTGTATAATTGATTAAAATGATTGAGATCAGTCATTATATTCAAGCAATGATCACCCTCCCTCTTGATAAAGAACATTTCTGCTACAAGTCTTTTAAACTCATTCACAGAAAAAACTAAGAATAAAATTTGTTGCAGGAAATTTTTTAGAGCGATAAAATTTTGTTCAGCCAACTTCGCGTCTTTCAAAATACATTTGTTTGTCATTGAAAAACAAAAGAAAGTTGAACCGATATTTGTGTAAAGTTTATCCTCTGAAGTTAATTTTTGTTGCAAAGAATCTTTCGTCGGAAATCGATGTAAAGTTTATCTTCTGTTTTTTCTGTGTTATGTTCATTGTATAGAACCAATACATGTTCCCAGTCAAACTGATGATAAGTTTCAACCTGATGTTTCGCAATAACTTTATGATTCTTTGGATTGTGTCTCAAATTACACTGAGAAAAATGGATTATACCCGGCAATAAAAAATATGTTACCGGATATAATCTTGGACTATTAACTTTGGGAGAGCGATCCAGGTTATCAGAACTACAATCTCTAGATATTAAGGAATAGATATTCCAGGATATCTTGGATTATTAAACTTTATAATCTGAGATATTAAAATCTATAATCCAATATTTTAAAATCTAATATACATATTAGAATCCTGGTCCATTAGATAACTTCAAATATATATAATAATTTTTGCAAACGTATTTATAAACCTATACAAAATTTTGATAGACGAGCTCGGAAGTAGAACTGGAAACAAATTGCAATTTTTTAAACACACAATAAGCACGAAAGTGGCTGTCATAAGACTACAAAAACGAAAGTAAAGGAGGCTAAGTTTCTGTACTTGTACAAGTGGCAGTGATGTGTAATGAAAAGAAATATAAACTTACCCATTTTCTAAATCTAAATCACGTGTGATTTAGCAATATTAATCATTTTATAACTTAATTATTACTTGTTTTAATGCGAACGGATGCATATGACACGGGCCACGATGCGACGTATCATCTGAGACTACAGAGACGCCTGGATATTTAAAAATCTGAGATCTTACAAATTAATGCGTGAAGATTATAAGAATTTAACATCTAGAGATTATGTTTGGTAACATCTTCATATATTAGAAAAATATTATGGATTATACGCGCTTATATACTTTTCTATACAGTGTATTATTCTATAATGCTATTATCCAGTTCGTATAATCCATTTATCTCAGTGTATCATGATGTTCTTTAGTTCTAGTAAAAATTAATCGGCCAGGCAGACCTACGTAGCATTTATCCCAATATAAACAAACAAATGTATAGAATTCCTGAAAATAAAACAAGAATTCAAAGATCAAATTTGGACAAACACCACAAAATGCTCCTATTGCAATTCCTAAAAACAAAAAAATTTGTTTCTTTGCATAAAAATAAAAAAGAGGAAAGAAAAATGAGAAGGCAACCAACCAAATCCCCTTTCTTCTCTTTTTTATTTCTTTCGTCTTTTTTATTTTTATTATTATCAAATCACAATATGAAAGCATGCACAATATTTACCAACGTTTCGGTGCATGTGGGTCAAAAGACAAATCCGTTATAAACAAACAAGAAATGAGAGAAAGTCATGACCCATGAAAACATTGCTAAATGTAATTAATCATACTAGAATAACTTTTGTTTAATTTATCCAAATCAGTTGTTAAATTAATAGACAATTTATTTTATTTTTTAATATAAAGCATTTCCATGAAATCTCTCTTTCTCTCATTACTTTCAGTGTGTAAAATTTCAACATTATCCCAGTCAAACTCATGGTCAACATCAACAAACCCTCTCGTATGTCTAGCAAGAACACTCTTATAACAACGTCCTCAACGAACATCATTTTTGTGTTCCTCCACCCTAGTATTAAGAAGTCTGCCAGTCTGTCCCACATAAGTCATCTTACAGATCTTGCAAGTGATCTCGTAAACAACACCACCTTTTTCAAATTTATCTAAAGGATCTTTACCAAAAGTTATTATTAAATTCATTTTAAATGGTATACGGAAAATAGTATGAATATTAAATATTTTAAACATAAAGTCAATAGTTTTCGAAATTTGACCAAAAAAAAGGAAGAACAAAAGTATTCAAAGAACTATATTCTCTCAATTCTTTCTGATTATCTGTAGATAAAATGTTACTTTGTTTGTTTTTGATTTGTTGAATTCTAATTGTGATATGTTGCTCAATCAACTTTTGTGGGTAATGATTAAGAAAAAGGATATTCCTAACAATATTCAAATTCTCTTTGTGAAATGAAATGTGGCACAAAACTACAGCTCTGTCAACCAAGTTTTTGATTACTGCAATTTTGTTTTGGAAAGGATGAGCCGAAAAGAAATTTAAAATTCTACCTGAATATGTACTTTTCCTATACCAACTGGTAATAATATTGCCATCCTGACCCTTAATTACTTCTACGTCCAAAAAACTGATTCTATTATTGTTTTCTATTTCATGGGTGAACTGAAGTTTTGAATGAAAAATATTAAAAGCATCAAAAACTGCCTGTAACTTTGTTAGAGGAACACATATAAAGGTGTCATCAACATACCGAAAGTAAAAGAGCAAAACATAATCCAGCTTCTTGAAAGAAAAAACCTCCAAATCTTCCATAACTATTTTTGCTAAAATCGGAGAAATGACTAAACCTATAGGAGTACCGAATTTTTGCCTATAAAAAAATCCAATGAATTTAAAATAAGTTGAGTTCATAATGAAAACTATCCCTTTAATAAAATCTTTTTGACTTAATCGAGTACGTGTTTTTATATTATCCCATTTATTTAAAAGTGCTTGTTTAACAAATTCAAGGGTTACACTTGGAAACATTGCCACAACATCCAAAGAAATCATTACATGGTCATCAGGAATAGTTTTTTGAATAATAATGTTTTGGAATTCCCAGCTATTTTTAATATTGTATTTGGAAGTTGTAATTGAGTCTTTAAGTATCAAATTAAAGTTTTGTTTTAAAAGTTTCGTGGGAGTGTTAATAGTTAAAATAACCAATCTCAAAGGATAGCCATCTTTATGAATCTTTCTCAAACCATAACATCTTGTAAGAACTGTGTCTTCGGTATTTACATCAGTTCATCTTATATCCTTTCCCAAAAGTCCTTTCTTTCTCCAATTGTCTAGAATCTTGAAAGTGTCTCTTCTTAATTATTTCAACGGATTTTCACTCAATAAATCAAAGTTATCACGATTGGAAAGTAAATCCTCCATATCCCTAATATAATCTGATTTCTTCATACAAACAGTAATATTGCCTTTATCAGCATTCATGCAAATTATATCAGGGTTGGTTTTAAGGAAATCTGTTGTTATCCTGAAACCTTCAGAAATTTCACGATCAATACTACTAATGTGCAAACAATTTCTATCAGCAAAGCTCTTTGACAAGTGTCATAGCCCATAGCTTGTTTAAACACCAGCTACCAGCTATTCACTGGCATCCTCAAAGAGAGGATATTAACATCTATCGAGCCGGTATGTAGTGCAATAGTTGAACAACGTGGATGCAAGAGAGTTCTGGCAGGTTGTAGGGAGAACCTGTTAATAGACAGGTGTATCACCCAGGACTCGATCAGGTATCGACGCAATCTGTCCATGGCTTGGATTGACTACCGTAAGGCATTCGATAACACGAACCATGAGCTACTTATTAAGCTCATTGAGTGCATGGAGGTGCATCCAAAAATAGTGAGATGCATAAAAGAGCTTATGCTCTTGTGGCGGACAAGATTTGTCATAACATCTGACAAAAGACAAGTGACTACAAGCTATATCACATATAAGAGGGGGGTCTTCCAAGGAGACTCTCTAAGTCCGATACTTTTCTGCATCTCCCTCTTGCCTCTATCTATTGTGCTCCGAGGCAAAAGCTCTGGATACCTATGTGGCCCGCCGAACAAAAGAGAATATAAGGTCAACCACCTTTTATACATGGACGACCTTAAACTCTTTGCATCCTCGAAAGAGGACCTTAACATCCTTGTGGAGGCGGTAAATAGGTACTCTAAAGCGATTGGCATGAGCTTCGGACTGGACAAGTGTGCCTGCGTCCACCTACGCCAAGGAAGACTAGAAACTACATCATCGCGTCACGATCAGGATGTTCAACTCATCGGCGGAAATACCATTCAACATCTTGGTATTGGAGAATCATATACATATCTTGGAATACCGCAAGCGGAAACCCATCATGTGCTTGCGTTAAAAACGGCCCTTGGAAAAAAGTATCGCCAAATTCTCAGAAAAATTTGGGCTTCCGAATTATCTGGAAAGAATAAGATCCAGGCGACCAATATGCTGGCCGTTCCTATACTGCTCTACACGTTTGGTGCAGTAAAATGGAACGTCGATGAGTTGAAGCAACTTGACCGAAGCACACGCAAGATGATGACAATCCATCGAAGTCATCATCCTAGATCTTCCGTACCTCGAATATACCTCCCTCGAGATAAAGGGGGTAGAGGCTTGCTGAGCTTAGAGTGTCTTCATCGCAGAACGGTTGTGGCTACAGCCTGCTCAGTTCTAAATAGCACAGATTTTCTTATGCGACTAGTACATCAACATGAAGTCGTCAATGCTGCGGCGTTTCTATATCGTGCCGCAGATAGGGCCGCAGAGGGGCTTGGTCTCCCATTTGATTCCAGCGACACTACACATGGCCTAGCATCACTAACACCTTTGGTGCTCAAAAGTCGTGTACAGGAAGCAGAACATACGCTTCTACTAAGAGAACATACTGACAAGCCCCTTCATGGTAAATTCTACGGCATTATACGTAGAGAAGAGCTCTCGATGGGTCTGTCCAACATGTTTCTCAAGTCTGCTGGATTAAAATCGGAGACTGAGGGATTTCTTTTTGCCTGTCAAGATGGCGTTATAGACACCTTAGTTTACCGCGAGCGCATAATGAATATACCTGTAGGCGATACCAACTGCCGAGCGTGCAAGCAAGAGCCAGAAACACTTGGACATGTTCTCAGTGGATGCTCAAAATATGCACGATACGGGTACATAGAGAGACAAAATGCGGCTCTAAAAGTGTTATATTACCATCTGAGGCACTTCCATTGTGTTGATCTATTGCCCGTCTTGTCATACGCCCAGGGGGAACTCGAGTCCGTTGTGGAGAATGATCAGTGTAAGATCTACTGGAATTTCTCATTCTCGACCACTCAACGTATCAGTGCTACGAAGCCTGACATTGTCCTCCAAGATCTGAAGAACAAGATCATTCACGTGATTGAATTCTCGGCACCAGCCGATGGTAATATCACGGCAAAGGAGGAAGAAAAACGGGCGAAATATCAAGCACTTCTATTCGAGCTGAGCAGGCTCTACCAAGGCTTCAAAGTCCATCTTGTAGTTCTCATAATCGGCTGTCTTGGAGGTATGAAAGCTTCATTTATTAGCCAACTCAACAAGATTCCAGCTTGCCAGCGTCCAGTGGCGTAGCCAGGGGGGGGGGCTGAGGGGGCTCAAGCCCCCCCCGAAATTTTGTAATCACGTCTATTATACACTGGAAAACTTCATTCTATTTACAACAGCTTGTGTCTATGTTCTGACAGCTCTGTTATTTGCCATAAATGCTAATGAGAAAGAGGGATTATTATACAGTATAGACACCATTATAAACTGGTGCGTCTATTCTTCATGTTACCTGGGAAAATTAAGGCAGTAAACTGTAGATTTTCACGTTTAAAATTAAGTTAACTCAAAGGCCAGCGCCATAAGACAAGATTTTAGCACACCTAAAATTCAAATATAAGTACAAGCTTTGTCCTAATCCAGAACGACTACCTGAAAGGTAGAAATTCGTAAGCGGATCATAAATTAGGAAGGCCCCTCATTGTAAACTAAAGTGCTCATCAGAATGCATTGGAAATATTTTTTCTCGAATTTGCATGCATATCGCCCCCAAACTTTTTCGAATCCTCCCCCCCAAAAAATTCGTATTTTTAAAATTATATTTAGAGGTTCCGCAAGCCCCATGAAGTTTAACACATATTTCCTATAAGAAAAAAGACGTTTTTGTGAGTTTTATTCAGAATCGTCAATATTAGGTGTATCGAGTTGAAACTCAACATTTCTTTTCACAGTTAGCAATAGAATACGAATAAAAACTCAATTTTTAAATATCACCACCATAAGTCTGTTTTATAGGGTCCCAAAAACCCCATAAGTGAAAAATTGTGTTTCGCGAGTTTCTGGCGCTAAATATAATTTTTTTGTGGTTTTTTGAAATACAAATTGTTTATAATACATAAAATCCTACTTCATACTAATAACTATAAGTTTAAATTAATTGTTTAAACAATTTATCATTGTTTTTAGCAATTTTCTCTTAGAATATTATTATTTATTATTATACCATTAAGCCATTTCCCTTTCGGGGTAGGCGTGACTTGCTCGGTTGGATAATAGTATTGGGTATATGGGTGTATAGATTTGAAAATTCGCGGTTTTTCGGAATTTTCAACTTATTTTAATCTTTTCAATTAGAGGAAGGCAATGATCAATTAAATTCACCAGAAATTTCTTAAATAATTCATTATTATTTATAATTATATTCTCTAAGAATAATGATAGGAAGTTACAGTTTTTTCTGAAATTTTTCACTTCTGATCGAATTTCCAATTGGATTCAGATAATAATTAATTCAAGTTAATAAATATAATTGTTTAAACAATTTATTATTATTTTTAATAATATTTTCTTTCAATAATGCCAGAAATTTGCGGTCTTTTCTGAAATATTCCAATTTTTATTCACTTTTCGCTTCGAGTGACTTAATAATTAGTTTTTGTCAACTTTTTACTTTATGAGATAATAACTAATGCAAGTTATTAAACATAATTGTTTTAACAGTTTATTATTGATTATAACAGTCTTCTCTTAGATAATTAGAAAGTTGCGGTTTATTTAAAAAAATTTTAACTTTACTTTGTCTTTTTAGTTATGAACATATAATAAATAAACAATATAGAGAATCATTTCTTAAACGCAATCTCTTTCTTTTTTGTTATTATATTTGTTTGAAATAAAATAGATATTTGAAACATTCTTCAAATTTTCTACACATATATCATATTAAATATAAATTTTCCTTGAGAACCTTTTTGTTTAAATTAATATTATTATTTATTATTTGTGGGCGTCCGCATGACAAATTTTCTAAGTCAGGGTCAAGATTATTATTTTTTTATTTAAGTGGCGAATAATACTAATACCTATACTGCATTTTTTACACTATATGTATGTCCTGAAAGCAAGCGGAAATGGGTATATTTCATTTTCAAAGAAAAAGTGTAACATGTGCACTTATGGTTCTCGCCAACATTAAATGCGTTTTTCTCGAAAAGCGGTTTTTCGATGTTACAACTTCAAAAATGCCCCGGCGACTCGTTTTTAAACCTAAAGGGTTCGTCTTGGGCTTAAAATGCCGGGAGCTTATCCGGTTATATGATTCTGTATGTAACTCCATATCGGCCATAAGGACCATTTTCATGCGGACGCCCACATTTGTTCCTAACTAAAAAGGTAAAGAAAAGATGAAAAATTATGAGACGATAGTTATAAACCATGATAAGTGTTTAAACAATTATGATTATTAACTTGCAATTATTATTGTCTCCTAAGTATAAAGTGGACAAGAAGTTAAATTTTTTAGAAAAAACCGCAACTATCTAGCATTAATATAGGAGAATATAGTTATAAACAATACTAATTTAATTAAACAATTATGTTTGTTAAATTTCATTAATTCATACCTCACTCTAAGTGAAAAATTGACAAAAAAGTGAAAATTTTTAGAAAAAACCCGCAGCTATCTAGCATTAATATAGAAGAAGATAGTTATAAACAATAATAATTTCTTTAAACAAATATGTATTTTGAATTGCTATGATTATTACCTCGCTGTAAGTGAAAAGTTGACAAAACGTGAAAAATTTCTGAAAAAACCGCAATTACATAGCATTACTATAGAAGATAGTTGTAACTAATAATAATTTTTTTAACAATTACGTTTTTTGCATTTCATCAATTATTACCACACTATAAGTGAAAAATAGACAAAAAGTGAAAAATTTTCAGAAAAAAGCGCAACTTTCTAACATTCTTCAAAGAGAATAGTATTAAAAACAATAATAAATTGTTTAAACAATTATGTTTGTTAACTTTAATATTAAGCAATTTTATTTTTCGGATACCCTTTTTTGCCCTACTTCCCTAAGGTCAGCCCCCCCCGAAAAAAATTCCTGGCTACGCCGCTGCCAGCGTCAGGCTCATTCCATCGCGAACCGGATGCAAAAGGCTGTTCTTCTGGGATCACTTCATCTGGTCCGTCAACACTGTTCCTCATAACATTCTACAAAGATTGGTAGCTCAAAAGAAGTATCCAGAGGTGAAACTTCATCTCCAACTGTCCCGTCTGCCGCGTAAGATCATCCGCGGCTAGAGACCTGACTCCAAGGAACAGTGTTGCCCGATGTTATCTCACGTAAATTTCCCGCTCTTGCTTACCTTCTAGGACAGAAGGAGCAGAAGCGGATGACGTACGCGTTCCAGTTGCGTCGGGATTGGTTGCTTTTAAAGAACCATGATCGTAGCTTCCGGAGCCTACAACTTCTCACAACATATAATAATATTGCACAAACAATTTCATATACTACATTAGTAAGCTGAAAAATATTAAGAGAATCTTTACCTAATTGTGTGATCCTATCCAGTTCTAATCTAATCGAGTTCTAATCCTGGATGTTGTTTTAATGTTGAATTCAATCAAAATTTTCTTAACCACAAAAGAAAAACTAACATGAAATGGTACAGAAACAATAGGTTTGAAATCTACATCATGATCTAGATGTGAATTTGTTTGAAGTGGTAAGGGATCATTAAGTGTTTTTATTGTATCATTAATGTGTGTTTGAACAAGTTCTTTTGAATAATTATTGAGTGACAGAATATTGTTAATAAAACCGATGTTGGACTTGTGTAAAGATTAATTTGATCGTTTGAAGGATGTGCCTACGAGATTTTTTATAATAGCTTCGTTATGATGATGGTTAGAAAAAAAGTTAATGTGCCTGAATAAGTATCTTTCCTGTACCAATCCGTGATATTAGTGACATCATTATTTTTGATAACATTAACTTTCAAAAAGGAAATATAATTGTTAGTTTCTATTTCATGTGTGAATTTAAGCCTAGTTTAAAGCGAATAGTTCAGACAAATATTGTTCAATTAAGAGATTTCGTATGCTCTCTAGAAAAGATGGCTACTCAACGATAAAAGCTAAAATTCTAGTTATAAGTCACTTTATATCTAATACAAATATATAAATATATATATATATATATATATATATAGTGTTATCTTTTTCTTATATTGTTTATTAGAACATTTATCAGATAATGATGATTAAGTGTACAAAACTGTAACAACAAAGGTGTTCATCGTAAATAAATATCAATATCAATAATCTAATTTATCCTTAGGTAAAATAATGAAAGTATCATCTGCCCTGGTGGAAAACATTTTTACAAGAAAGTACATTTCTACAACTGTAATTTTTTGTTGAAACATGTACTTTTTTTGTGAAAGAATTTACAAGAATCAACAAAAAAATACAGTTAAATACAAAGCTAATTACTTCTTGTATTTTCTTGTAGAAAAGTGAAAAAATTATCAATTAAGTACAAGTTTCTACAATTTAAAAATTTGTATTACTTTTTATTAATATTTTTTTTACTTCGTTGTAAAAATCTACAAGGTATTACAGAAACATGCAGGATTTTACATTTTTTTAAATTTTGGTGTTTGACGTTATAAAAATACTTTCATTTTACGTAGATTATTGTAAACTACAAATCTTGACAAAAAAATACATGATTTCACAAAAGTTAAAATTTTGGGATTGTATTGAAAATTATGTTTTATTTACTATATCTGAATGAAATAATTTAATTTTTATGCATAAATAATAATCAAACAGTTATCAAATTAAAAAAAATTTGAGCTAGCTTAAGAGATATTTACAAGTATTTAAAAGATCAAAACTTAATTTACAACTGGAAAAGATTTCGAAAAATCAAAAATTAGGTTCAGATTTGTGAAGATTTCGAAATCAAATGTTGAAGTTTTTTAAGGATCTAAAAAGGTTTTAAGAAAATAAAATTTTAGATTTGCTGGGAAAATTTAAAGTGAATTTTTATTTTGAAAAATTAATTTTAAGAAAATATTTAAAAATATTTAAATAAAATTTTTTAATAATAAATGACAATTGGACAATTATTAATTTGAAAAGGATTTGAGTTAGTTTAAGAGATTTTTACAAGTTTTGAGAAAATCCAAACTTAATTTAAAACTGGAAAAAATTTCAAAAAATAAATTTAGATTTTTGAAGGTTTTGAAATAAAATGTTGAAGTTTTTCAAGGATCTTTAAAGGTTTTAATAAAATAAAATAAAATCTTAAGTTTGCTGGGAAAATTTAAAATGATTTTTTATTTTGAAAAATGAATTTAAAGAGAATATTTAAAAAGATTTTTGAAAAACTTGATTAATAAATGACAATTAAACAATTATTATTAATTTGGAAAATAATCAAGTAAGTTTAAAATATATTAAAAAGATTTAAAAAGATTCCAAAATAATTTAAAACGTGAAAAGATTTTAAAACATTTAAAACACAATGTAGATTTTTGAAGATTTCGAACACAAAATTTATAATCTTTCCAGGTATTCTGAAAGATTTTAAATGAATGAAAAATTTGTATTAAAATTCCTAGAGAAACTAACAATTATTACTTTCTGAAAAATTAAATTTAAGATAATATTTAATGACATTTCCAAATTTTCCAAAAAAATCTCGATGATTGAAAAAAATTTTGAGTTAGCTTAAGAGATATTTACAAGTTTTGAAAAGATCCAAACCTAATTTAAAACTGGAAAAGACTTCAAAAAATAAAAAAATAGGTTCAGATTTTTGAAGATTTCGAAATAAAATTTTGAAGTTTTCCAAGGATCTTCAGAGGTTTTTAGAAAATAAAATAAAAATCTTAAGTTTGCTGGGAAAATTTAATAATAATAAAAAAATTTCTTAGGTTTGCTGAGAAAATTTAAAGTGATTTTTTATTTTGAAAAATTAATTTTAAGGAAATATTTAAAAAGGTGAAAACAAAATTTTTCAACAATAAATGACAATTGGACAATTATTCAATACAATCAATTTGAAAAAGATTTGAGTTATTTTAAGAGATATTTACAAGTTTTGAGTAAATCCAAACTTACTTTAAAACTGGAGAAGATTTAAAAAAATAAAAACCTGAATTTAGATTTTTGAAGATTTTGAAATAAAATTTTTAAGCTTTTTAAGGATCTTTAAATGTTTTAAGAAAATAAAAAAAAAATCTTAAGTTTGCTGGGAAAATTTAAAATGATTTTTTATTTTGAGAAATTAATTTCAAGAGAATATTTCAAAAGATTTAAAAAAAAATTTGAGTAATAAATTACAATTGAACAATTATTAATTTTTAAAATAATCAAGTAAGTTTAAAATATATTTAGAAGATTTGAAAAGATTCCAAAATATTTTGAAAAGTGAGAAAATTTTCCAAAACATTTAAAACACAAGGTAGATTTTTGAAGGTTTAATACAAAAAAAATTGTATCAAAATTCCTAGAAAAACTAACAATTATGTTTTTTAATTAATTTTAAAAGAATATTTAATAAGATTTCCAAAATGTTCAAAGAAGAATCTGGGTGATTTTAATGTATTTTTTTTTTCAATTTTGCAGGATTTTCAAAAAATTGTAGGAAAAATTTGAGTTCCAAGAAATTATTATTAGATTCATGGAAAATTTTTGAATTACTTTTTTTTTAATTTTAAGAGAATATTTTACAAGATTTCAAAACAAATTTAAATGTATAAACTAATGTTTCTAACTTAAAATTGATGAAAATTATATAATCTTGAAAATTTATCAATTTTTTTATTCATTCTTGAAGTCATAGCCTTGAAAATGATAGCGTGGATTTTTTTTTTTTTTTTTTTTTTTTTTAATATTTTAACTGTATAGTGTATAAACGTTAAAATTCTGCAGTTTAACAACTTTTAATAAAAAAATTTTTGAATTTTAAAAGTTTAAAATTGAATCTTTTGATTTCAATAAACGTGATCAATTCTTTTTCAATTGTTCAATTTTGATTTGTAGCCAAAAAGTTGTTCTTTTTCGACCTAGGCTAAAAAATATTAAAACTATTGTAATGACACAAAATATTAAATGACTCTTGACTCTAAATCTTGCAAAACAAGGTAAGCTAAAACAGGTGATATGGGAAAACCCATAAAAAAATAAATAGAAAATAATAATTAAAAAAAAAACCATACCTGTCGGTAAAAATTCTTATTAAACTGAATAGTGCAATTACTCCTCGTTCACGCAAATCTGCACAGAGAATTCAATTTGGACCGAAAAGCGCCCGCAGCGAGACGAACTTTGGGGTTGTCTATTTTTCAAGCAGGGTGCATAGCTAATGTAATATTTACTCACAGACGGAGCTTATTTTCGATAAATATTTAGGGCACTGAAAAAACATTGCGTTTCTAAAATTCAGAAGGGATAGAATATAAATGATGGGCTAAAATATTACAGTCAAGATAAATAGGCTAAAAATAGGCAATAAATAGGCTAAAAGTAAATTTTGATCCTATTCAGAGCAGTTTAAAAATATTAATAAATTCTTTTGAAATCCAATTTTAAGCCCTCAAATCTGGTGAAATGTCTTGAAATCTCTGAAATCCCTGAAATCCGTAGAAATCCCTAGAAGTCCCCAAATGATAAATAAAAAAAAACATGAATTTTTAACATACCAGTTCAACTTTCAAACAAGTAGTTGAATTTTCAACAAAAAAGATCAATTATCAACCAAATAGTTAAATTTTTCAACCAAAAAGATGAATTTTCCAAAAAAAGATTATTTTTCTACTTGTACCAAAAAGCACGAATTTTCGAAAAAATACATTAATTTTCTACCAAAAAGTTAAATTAAAAAAAAATACTTTAATTTTTAACCAAACGCTTAAATTGAAACAAAAAATACAAATTTTTGAGAAAAGAGTTATTTTTCAACAGAATAGTTTAATTTTCTACCAAACTGGTGAATTCTCAACAAAGTCAGATTAATTTAATATCAATTTTTATCCAAAAATGAAATAGTTACATTGTTAGTTCAAAAAATTAATTCTTCAAAAAAACTAATTTTTAACTAAATAAATACATTTTCAACAAAAGAGATGAACCTTTAACTGAAATTTTGAATTAAAAAAAAAATAATAATTTTCAACAAAAGAGTTCATTCTAAAAGATAATTTTTGAACCTGCAAGATTAATTTTCTAAAAATGAAAAAGTTAAATTTTCAACCAAGAAGATTATTTTTTGACCAAAAAAGACAAATTTTTGAAAAAATTCATGAATTATGTAAATAGAAAAGATCAATTTTTAATAAAAACACTAATTTTCCACTAAAAGGAGGAATAGCTGAATTGTTATTTGAAAAAATTAATTCTCAACCAAGAAGAAAAAACAAATTTTCAAAAAATGGTTACATTTTCAACACAAATAAATGAATTTTCAACAAAATGCATTCATTTACAACAAAGTCAAATTTTTAAGCCAAAAGGACGAATTATCTAGAAAAAGGTTGAATTTTCAATCCAAAAATATGATTTTTAAATAAAAAAGTGAATTTTCATTAAAAAAGTCCATTTTTAACAAAAAAGTTAATATTTAACAAAAAAGTTAATTTTTAACAAAAAAGTTAATTTTTAACAAAAAAGTTAATTTTTGAACGAATTGTTCAATTTTGATCCAAAAAGGATTTAGACAAAAAAAATTATAAAAAAGCTGATAAGATTTCTAAGAGAGTTGTTGGGCTTAATTTTTAAATTAGGCTTTCAATTTTTTTATAAATAAACAAATATGATGAACAAAATTGCCATTTTTTCTATTTGACGTTCCTGGTGCTCGTCAATAACCGGGAAATTGTTGAAATCACCTAAGTTTCATAGAGTTACATTAGTTGAACATGTTACAATATAATAAACAAAAAATTTTTTATAAACAAATTATTTGTTAGAAATTATTTGCCGAAAGGGAAATGGCTTAATGGTATATATATATATATATATTTGTTGAAAAAATGTTTTCTACGATTATCCATAATTTTACGTTTTTTAAGGTATATTGCAAGAAATTTGAATGAAAACAATATTATAATGGAAAAAATTTCTCTTAAGATTATAATTGTTTATATTATAGACAAATTAATAAACAAACGCATTAATCAGGCATTCTTCGACAGAAAAATTAGTTTTTTTTTTTTTTTTTTTTTTCGATGTCAACTTTTTTAATTAGGAACTTTAGGACAATTTCAGCAACCTTAATAATTAGTTTATAAATTTATTGACCTTTTAGAACAAATTTAATAAACAAATTCATTAATCAGGCTTTTTTCTACAGAAAAATTAGTTTTTTTCGATATCAGGTTGAAAATTCCATTAAAAATTAAAATATTTGATTGAAAATTCATGTATTTTGTTAAAAATTATTCTTTTTTGGTAGAAAATCAATTTTCTTGGTTGAAATATTATTTTTTGGTTGATAATTAGCTTTTTTATTAAAAATTATTTTTTTGAACTAATAATTAAACTAAATTATTTTTTTTTTATTATTTATGGACATTTAATCTTTTTGGTAAAAATTTAAGTTTGTTGGTTGAAAATTTATTGTTTTGTCTGAAAATTAGTTTTCTTGATTGAAAATTAATTTTGTTAATAAATAATTAAACTAAATTATTTGTCGAAATTTTTTTATAGACATTTAATCTTTTTTGGTAGAAAATTAATTTGTTCGCTAACTGAAAATTAAACTATTCTATTTTTTGTTGAAAATTCATCTTTTTTAGTCGAAAATTGATCTATTTTATTAAAAATTTTATTTTCTTGGTAGCAAATTAACCTTTTTGGTTGAAAACTCAACTATTCGGTTGAAAATTCTATTTAATTTTCTATTCTATTCAAAATTATATAAATTCGTCTTCTGGGCTGGAAATTTAACTATTTGGTGAAAAATTAATTTTTTTTGATTGCAGATACATCATTTTAGTTGGAATTGTATTTTTTTGTTTGTTCTTTTTTAGTTGAAAATTCAATTATTTTGTTAGGCAATGCATATTTTTGAGTTGTAAATTCAACTTTCCTTTCAAAAATTGGTCTTTTTGACTTAAAAACTCAACATTTTGGATGAGATTTTTTTTATTCATCGATTGAAAAATCTTTCTTGATTGAAAATTCAACTCTTTTGTTGAAAGTTCGTATTTTTTTGGTCTAATTTAACAGTTTTTTTTATTAAAAATAAAAATATTTTTTGGTGAATTTTCAATGAAATAGATGAATTTTCTACAAAAAAAGTATAATTTTTTATTTTTCAGGATTTAAAAAAGTTTCAGGAAGAATTCGAGTCAGTCTGAAACATATTTAGACTTGGAAGTTTGGAAGATAAATATCTCTTAAACTGACTCGAAAATATTCCTAAAATTTTGAAAAATCTTTCGAAATTAAAAAAATTGCCCTCTAATCTTCCAGATATTTTCGGAATTTGTAGAAATATTTTGAAATAATAATATTTTGAAATATTTCGAAACTTTTTTATATTTTCTTCAAAAATTAATTTTTCAAAATAAAAAGCAAGTAAAAATTTTTCCAGGAATCTCAAGAAATTTTTTTATTTTCTTGAAACCTCTCAAACTTCTTAAAAAGCTTCGAATTTTTTTTCGAAATCTTCAAAAATTTACATTTTTTAAAGAATTTTTGGAAATTTGTTCAAACTTAAAATCATTTTTCAAACATTTTCAAAACTTTGAAGCTTCTAAATATCTTTTAAAATTCTTCGAATTCTTCCAAATTTTTCTTGAAATTTTGAAAAATTAAAAAACTTGCCTTCAAATCTTCCAGATTCTGTGTTGACAATTTTGGAAATCTTTTGAAATGTTAAATTTTTTTTTATTATTATCTTAAAATTAATTTTTCAACAACAAAAAATCAGTTTAAATTATCCCATGAATTATGAGAAATATTTTTTATTATCGTGAAATCTTTTGGAATTAAAAAAAATTTTATAAAATTTTGGAATCTTTCTAGTGGAAAGATTTTGGTCTTTCCCATTCTTTTTCGAAATTTCAGAAAATAATTCAAAATCTTTTGAAATATTTTTCAAATTACTCTTAAAATTTATTTTCAAAATAAAGAATCAGTTTAAATTTTCCCAGGAATTTTAAAAGAGTTTTTTTCTTTTTTTGAAGCCTTTTAATCTTCTTAAAATGCTTTAAAATTTTTTTCAAAATTTTAAAAATTTACCTTTTGTTACACATTTTTTAAAATGTTTTCAAATTTAAAATGATTTTTTTAACTATTTCCAAAACTTTGAAACCTTCTGAATATCTTTTAAAATTATTCAAATTTTTCCAATAATTTTCTTAAAATTCTGAAAAATTACAAAAATTGCCTTTAAATCTTCCAGAATCTGTTATGACGATTTTTAGAAATCTGTTGTAATCATTTTAAATCTTTTGTCATATTTAAAAATGATTTTAAATATTATCTTAAAGTTAATTTTTAAACATAAAAAATATTCCTAAAATGTTGAAAAATCTATGAAAATTAAAGAATTGCCCTTAAATCTTCCAAATTTTTTTCGACATTTGTAGAAATCTTTTGAAATGTATTAAAATCTTTTTAATTTTTTTTTATTAATTTTTCAAAATATAAAAAATGTTCCCAGGAATCTCATGAAAAGTTTTTTATCTTTTTCAGGTCTTTCAAAATTCTTAAAAAGCTTCGAAAATTTGGTCGAAATCTTCCAAAAATTTTATTTCAAAAAAAAAAAATTTTATAATCTTTTCGAATTTAAAATTATTTTTTTATCCCGTCCAAAATAATTAAACCTTCTTAAAAATTTTGGACGGGATAAAAAAATATTTTAAAATCTTTAAGAATTTTAAAATATTTTTTTATCCCGTCCAAAATATTTAAACCTTCTAAATATTTTTTGGAATTATTTGAATTTTTTCCAACAAATTTCTGAGAATTCTGAAAATTGTAAAGATGGCTTCAAATTTTCCAGGTTCTGGTTTGACAATTTTTTGAAATGTTTTCAAGTCTTTTTGAATATTGTTTTAAAACAAATTTTTCAAAATAAAAAAATCAGTTCAAATTATTCCAAGAATTTTAAGAAATATATTTTATTATCGTGAAACTTTTCAAAATGCTTGAGAAGCTTCAAAATTATTAATTACAAATATTAAAAAATGTACATTTTCTTAAGTTTTAAAAAATCATTTTGAGTTCTAAATTAATTTTGAATCTTTTTCAAACTTCTAAATATCTCCTCAACTAACTCAAATTTTGTATAAAACTTTGTAATCTTGCTAATTGAACATTTTTTATTTAAAATCGTCCACATTCCTCTTTGAAATTTTATGAAATAATTAAAAATGTTTTGAAATATTTGTAAATTTTCTCTTAAAATTTATTTTTCGAAATAAAAATTCAGTTTAAATTTTGTCAGGAAGTTTAAGAAATGTTTATTTCAAAATATTCAAAAATGTGCGTTTTTTAGAACTTTTTTGAAATGTTTTCAAGTTTCAAATTAATATTGAATCTTTTTTCAACTTATGAATGTTTTTTAAACTTGATCGGATTTTTGATAAATTTTTGTAATCTTGTTAATTGAAAAATTTGCCTTTAAAATCGTCTATATTCTTTTTCGAAATTTCAAGAAATAATTTAAAATGGTTTGAAATCTTTTTCAAATTTTCTCTTAAAATTTAAAAAGAAGTAGGAATCAGTTAAAAATTCCCCAGGAATTAAAATATATTTTTATTATATTGAAACATTTTTAAATTCTTAAAAATCTTCTTCATTTTTAAAATCGTCAAAAATCTACAAATTACATTTTTTTATATCAAAATGCTGAAAACCTTTCTTACATTGATGATTATTAATATTATTGAATATAATACTTAGATAACCTTATATTTCTCATAAACTTGAAGTTTGCAGACTTTTTATTTTTAACGGGAAAAAGAAACGACAAAATAGTTTCAAATTGTTTCGAGTAATTTCGAGATGGTTCGAGAAATAATCGAAAATGGCGCCATGCGCTTTTTAATATAGGGATTTGAAAATTTTAAGGGGAATGGTATCACTGAAAAGTTAGACAAACCTTTTTTTAACTTTCTTGTGAAATACTGTCGGTGTCAGTCGATTTTGTCCAAAAAAAGGTGCTTTTTTCCACTGCGTCAGTCTCACCAAACCTTGCTCTTGCTTTTACCTACTTTTTGCTCCTCCTCATTTACATAACCCCATTTTCAAAGGAGATAAGAGAGAATCATTAACATCCGGATGAGTACGTTTGTTTCTCGACACCCTCGATCTAGCAGCACGCGATATCGCTTGCCGAAGGGCGACGAAAAGGTCAAACACGGATGGCTGTTTCATCGCCTTTATCGGAATAAGCGGGGCTAATCAAGGTAGCGGAAGTACTCCGCCTAAGTAAGCATGACACTCCCGATGCTAATCTAAAGTCGCGCAAGTCCCGAGTCCCGGTATGGTAACCCTCCGATATCATCCTTGATGAGCACTAACCCTCTCTTTCCCCCCAGTTTCACAATTAGTTACTTTCCGCCCCCTCCACGATCGTGTCAAAATTTGTCTCTCCTCCGCTTTTCACCTATAATAATTGATGACAGTTGCGTGACTGACGGTTTATTTTTTCAATGGTAAACGCAATAGATAAACCACTTCCCCAACCCTTATTATATTTTCCCCCGAATTGACAAAGCAGTGTGGACAGAAACACAATGTGACCGATTTGGGTTTCTTTCTCTTTGGGGTTGTTAGGTGTTAGGATAACAGAAAGGCTTTACAAAACTATTGATTGATTGATTGATTGAGAGGAAGAAATCATCAATTTTTCTTGTTTTTCCTGTTTCACATTCTTTGGCATCAGTTATGGGTATGTTACTTTTCAAAAGAAACTAGTTATAGTTAGGAATCGTCCAGAAGTACGTTACTAATTAGAGAGGGAAGGGGGTCACGCTAAAAAATACAGTTGGTAACAGTCTTTTTTTCTGTGTTTTTAAGAAACTTCCTTTTTCTCGGTTTCTCGCTTAAATGCGAAATAAATTAATAGAATCCAACAAGAAACTAGCTATGAATTCGATCTCGAGTGTTTCCACTTTGTTCTTATTTATAATTCTATGGTACTCATTTCACGAGCACTTTGCTTCCCGTTAGCAAATGTATTTGCTTCCTCATCGAGGAAGCATTAGTTATTTTTTTCAATAATAGACAAACCAAAGTCTTCATTTTGATTCTATTTGAAAATTTATGATCAAAAAGTCTTTGCTATTCGTGCGTCAACTTTGAATTATGTCGATGAAAATAGTTTTTCTGTTTGAAACAGATGATTCAAATATTATAAATGAGCATAACTTCCTTAATCTTCAATAAAGTGTATTAATATTATAGATCAATCGATTTGCCTTGAATCAAGGAATCTTTTCCGGTCTTGCATCAACTTTGAATTATGTTACTGAAAAAAGTGTTACTATAAAAAACCGTGTTTTCAAATATTATGCATTACCATAGCTTCCTTACTCTTCAATAAAATGTATCAATGTTATAGGTCAATCGCTTCGTCTTGAATTAACACAACTTTTCTATTCTCGCATCAACTTTAAATTATAAGAATGAAAAAAGTTTTACTATAAAAAACCGATTTTCAAAATATATAAATCACCATAACTTCCCTACTCTTTGATGAAATGTATCAATATTTTAGGTCAATCGATGTGCCTCGAACTAAGGAATCTTTTATATTCTTGCATCAACTTTGAATTATGTTGTCGAAAAAAGTTTTGCTATAAAAAACCGTATTTTGAAAATATATAAATTACCATAACTTCCCTACTCTTCGATAAAATGTATTAATATTATAGATCAATCGATTCGTCTCGAATCAACACATATTTTCTGTTCTTGCATCAACTTTGAATTATGTTAATGAAAAAAGTTTTACTACAAAAAACCGATGTTCAAAATATATAAATTATCATAACTTCCCTACTCTT
>CAKNYM010045644.1:38069-71998 GCA_932195095.1 Andricus curvator | reverse complement strand
AAAAGTTTTACTATAAAAAACCGTATTTTAAAAATATATAAATTACCGTAACTTTCCTACTCTTCGATAAAATGTGTCAATATTATAAGTTAATCGATTTATCTCGAATCAACACATCTTATCTGTTCTTGCATCAACTTTGAATTATATTAATGAAAAAATGTTTACTATAAAAAACCGATTTTCAAAATATATAATTTACCATACTTTCCCTACTCTTTGATAAAATTTATTAATATTGTAGGTCAATCGATTCGTCTTGAACCAAAAAATCTTCTATATTCTTGCATCAACTTTGAATTATGTTGAAGAAAAAAGTTTTACTATAAAAAACCGTATTTAAAAAATATATAAATTACCATAACCTCCGTACTCTATAATAAAATGTATTTATATCATAGGTCAATCGAATCATTTCGAATCAACACATCTTTCCTGCCCTTGCATCAACTTTGAATTATATTAAACAAAAAAAGTTTGACTATAAAAAACCGATTATTAAAATATATAAATTACCATAACTTCCCTGCTCTTTGATGAAATGTATTAATATTGTAGGTCAATCGATTCGTCTCGAACCAAAAACTCTTTTACATTCCCGCATCAACTTTGAATCATGTGAGTGAAAAAAGTTTTACTATAAAAAACCGTATTTTAAAAATATATAAATTACCATAACTTCGCTACTCTTTAATAAATTTTTAACATTATAGGTCAATCGATTCGTCTCGAATCAACACATCTTTGCTGTTCTTGCATCAACTTTGAATAATATTATCGAAAAAATTTTTACTATAAAAAACCGATTTTCAAACAATTATGAAATCGTAAAAAAATGCAGTGGATATTTTTTGAAATCCTTTGGTCAGTTTCAAGATATTAGTTTGCTTAGAATTGCTTAGAACATTGTATTAGACATTTTTAAATTTAGGAAGGTTTAATTAAATGAATTTAAAAATTTTGGAAAATGTTACCAGTACAAAGCTTCCTCTATGAGGAAGCAAAATCAACTACTTTTGGTTGAAAAGTCTAATGTTATATTTTTGGTCCGGAATTCATCTCGTTTGACTGGTGGAAAACATTTTTACAAGAAAGTACAACATTTCTACAACTGTAATTTTTGGTTAAAACATGTACTTTTTTGTAAAAAATGTACAAGATTTGATAAAAAAATACAGTTGAATACAAATAGCTAATTTTGTCTCGTATTTTCTTGTAGAAAAGTGAAAAAATTGACAATAAAGTACAAGTTTCTACAATTCGAAAGTTTCTAGAACTTTTTATTAATATTTTGTTTTTTACCAACAGCCAACAGTGCCAACAGCCATACCACGCTGAAAAAACCAGTTCTCGTCCGATCACTGAAGTTAAGCAGCGTTGGGCGCGGTTGGTACTTGGATGGGTGACCATTCGAGAATACTGTGTGCTGTTGGCATATTATGGGTGTGGTGAGCCCAAATTTGTAGTTATTTATAACTACAAGAAAACTATCCACCTAGAAACACTACCCGAATCGGGTAGTGTCACGCCTACCCTGAAAGGGTAATGGCCTAATGGTATATACTTTGTTGTAAAAATCTGCAAAAGGTATTGCAGAAACCTACAGAATTTTACATTTTTTTAATTTGGCTGTTTGACGTCATTAAGACACTTTTCATTTCACGTGAATTATTGTAGAAAATTATAAATCTTTACAAAAAAATACAAGATTTCACAAAAGTTGAAATATAAATTTTTACAAACAATTATTTTAGAATCCGCATCAAAGTTTCGACTGGTACTTTGCTATCAATTTTATTTTTGTAGGATATGTAATACAAAGAAAAAACAATTTCGAAACAATATTACACTTTTGCCAAGAACTTTTGCTATAAATATATAAATTAAATAAATAAAAATAAGTAGATTGAAAATGAAATAAAAAAATATAAATAAAAAAAAAAGTGTTAAATAAATAAATTCTATAAATCCCATTGAACTGTAGTTCGATTATTGAAAATTGAGCAATAACTAACTTTACAAGACGATTCAATTTTTCAATTTGAAAGCCTCAGCAGTAAAACAAATTTAAAAGTCCGAATGAAAATTGATAAACTATTCCTAATTTTTAAATAATTTGAAAAATTAAACGCTTTTATTCAATTCTGAATACTATTCAAAATTTCAAATATTGTTTCCATCTGAAATATTCCATTTTTAACCCATTTAATTTGACATTTTTTAATTAAGTAAGACATTTTTTTGAATTTTCAGAAATATTTTACTTTTCATTCAAAATGAGAAATTATAAATCAAATATTAAAAACTAAACAATTTCAAAATAAATTATTTGAAATAGAAGGCCTTGAATCGCTAATATTTTAGACTGTTAAATTAAAACGTTGTACGTTACAATTTTAATTGTTCTATTTAACAAATTTTTCATCTCTAAGTGAAATTATTGAATTTTGATGCAGGAATAACAATTGAACAATTATCAATTTGGAACAAATTTGAGTTAGTTTGAGATAACTTAATTCAAAACTGAAAAAGATTTCGAAAAATAAAAAAATAAAGGTAGAGTTTTGAATATTTCGAAATAAAATGGGTTTTAAGAAAATAGAAAATTTTTCTTAAGCTTGCTGAGAAAATTAAAAATGATTTGAAAATTTAAAAATTAATTTTTAGAGAATATTCAAAAAGATTTAAAATAGAATATTGAATAATAAATGAAAATTGAACAATCATCAATTTGGAAAAAATAGAGTTATTCTAAAAGATATTTACAAATTTTGAGAAGATCCAAACTTAAGCTGAAACTGGAAAATATTTCCATTAATAAAAAAATAACTTTTGGTTTTTGAATATTTCAAATAAAATTTTGAAGCATTTTAATAATATTAAAAGGGTTTAAACAAAAATTTCTTGAATTTGCTGGGAAAATTGAAAATGATTTTTTATTTTGAAAAATTGATTTTAACAGAATATTTTGAAGGATTTAAAAATTTTTTGAATAATAAATAACAACTGAACAATTATTAATTTAGAAAATAATGGAGTAAGTTCACAATATATTTAAAAGTTTTGAGAAGATTTCAAAATAATTTAAAACGTGAAAAGATTTCAAAACATTTAAAACACAATGCAGATTTTTGAAGCTGTCCAACACAAAATTTATAAGCTTTTTTAAGCATTTTGAAAGGTTTTCAATTCTAAAGGAGTAAAAAATTTGTATCAAAATTCCTAGAAAAACTAACAATAATTTTTTTTTAATTAATTTTAAAAGAATATTCAATGAGATTTATAAAATTTTCAAAATAAAATCTGGATGATTTTAAGGTAATTTTTTTATTTTTGCAGCATTTTCAAAAAAATTTTGGGAAAATTCAAGTTCCAAGATGATAATATTATTACTAGATTCCTGGAAAATTTTTAAATGATATTTTTTTAAACAAATTTTTAAGAAAATTTTTTAAAATATTTCAAAACAAATTGTAATGTATAAATTAATGTTCCTAGCTCAAGATTGCTTAAAATGACATAATTTGGAAAATTTATTAATTTTTTTAGTCATTCTTCAATTCATAGTATTGAAAATGATAGCTTGGAATTATTATTTTTTTTTAAATATTTGAATTTTTCAAAAATTGAAATTTCGCAGTTTATCGGCTTTTAATTAAAAATTTTCAATTGAAAAGTGTTTAAAACTTTCATTTTATACGCGAAAATTACTGAGCGTTTGAATTAACATTTCATTTTAGTTGAAAAATGTTGTTTTTTGTTAAAAATTTAACTATTTTGTTAACATAATGTTTAAATTAGTATTTTTTTTTATCTGAAGATTTAACCATCTCATTTTTGATTGAACATTTATCTTCTTCAGTTAAAAATGCAACTATTTGGTTGACAATTCATGTATTTTATTAAAAATTAATCTTTTTTGGTGAAAAATTAATCTTTTTCGTTCAAAATTCGTTTTTTTATTCTTGAACATTACATTTGTTAATAAAAATTTGACTACATCATGTTTGTTTGAACAATAATCTTCTTCAGTTAAAAATTCAACTATTTGTTCTAAAAATTATGTATTTTGTGGAAACTTGGTCTACAGTGGTGGAATATTTGCTTGAAAAGTCACGTATTCTGTTGAAAATTATTATTCTTTTTTTGGGTAGAAAATTAGTTTTTTTTAAAAAATGAAAATTAAGTTTTCTTTGGTCGAAAATTTGTGTGTTTTTTTTTCGAATTAATTTTTTTTTTCTAATTAATTTTTTTTTCTAATTAATTTTTTTAACTAAAAATTTAAATAAATTTTTTGTCTAAATTTTGTTTGAGAGTCATTTAATCTTTTTGGTAGAAAATTCATTTTTTTTTTGAAAATTTAACTATTTCAATAAAATTCTTTATTTTATTTGCTTAAAAACTTATTTCTCCGACTCAAAATTAAACTGTCCTATTTTTTGTTAAAAATTGATCTTTTTTAGTTGAAAATTCATCTGTTTTGTTGAAAATTGTATTAAAAATTAAAATATTTGGTTTAAAATTCATGTATTTTTTTAAAAATTATTCTTTTTGGGTAAAAAATTAATCTTTTTTGTTAAAATTTAATTTCTTTCGTTGAAAATTAGTTTTATTCAATAAATATTAATTTTTTTAACTAAAAATTGAACTATTAAATTTTTGGTCGAAATTTTTTGTTTTGTTTTGATAGACATTTAATCTTTTCGGTTGAAAATGCAACTGTTTGGTTGAAAATTTAAATATTTTGTTGAAAATTTATTTGGTTGAAAACTTATTTCTCTAACTCAAAATTGAACTATTCTATTTTTTGTTAAGAATTCATCTTTTTTAGATGAAAATCCATCTGTTTTTTTTTTTAATTTTGTCTTTTTTTTGGTATCAATATAACCTTTTTGGTTAAAAATTTAACTATTTGGTTCAAAATTTATTTTTTTGATAGAAGATGGACCATTTTAGTTGAAAGTTCATTTCTTTGGTTGAAAATTTAACAAATTTGGTTGAAAATTCCTTTTTTTCTGTTCAAAATTCAATTATTTAGGTAGAAAATGCATATTTTTCGGTTGTAAATTCGACTTTTTTCAAAAATTCATCTTTATGACTTAAAACTCAACATTTTGGATAAGATTTTTTTTATTGAAAAATCTTTCTTTGTTGAAAATTCAATTCTTCTGTTGGAAATTCGTATTTTCGTATTTTTTAAATTTATAATTTTAGTTGAAATGTTATTTTTTTGATGAAAATGTAACTATCTTGTTAAAAATTCGATCACGAATTAATTTTTTTATCTAACAATGTAACCATTCCACTTTTGGTTGAAAATTCACATTTTCATTGAACATTGATCTTTTCTAGTTGAAAATTTACGAATTTTGTTGAAAATTTTTTTTTTTTGACGAAAATTAATCTTCTTGGTTAAAAATTTATCCTTTTTGATAAAAAATGCAATTGTTTGGGTCTAAATTAATCTGATTTGATGGAGGATTCACCAGTTTGGTGGAAAATTACAATATTCGTTCGAAGATAAACTTTTTTGTTGAAATTTAACTATTTGGTTAAAAATGAAACTATTTTTATGAAAATTTAACTTTATGGTAGAAAATTAATTTTTGGTTTAAAAATATTATTTTTGGGTCCAAAATTCAACTTTTTTTGTAGAAAATTTGTCTTTTTGGCTTTAGAATTCAACGATTTTGTTGATAATTAATTACTTTGTTGAAAATTCGTGCTTTTTCGTAGAATATTAATCTTTGTTTGTGGAAAATTCCTCTTACTGGTTGAAAATTTAACTATTTTGTTAAAAATTTATTTTTTAAGATTCACCTCCTTGGTTAAAAATTCAATTATTCCATTTTTGGAAAATTATTCTTCTGGATTAAAAATTCCTCTTTTAGAATGAAATCTTTTGTTGAAAAATCATTTTTCGTTAAGACTCATAATTTTAGTTAAAAATTCATCTCTTTTGTTGAAAATGTAACTATTTTGTTAAAAATTTTTTTTTCTTTTTTGGTCGAAAATTATTCTTGTTGGTAGAACATCTATCCATTTTGGTTAACAATGAAAATTTTTTGGTTTAAATAATCTGGTTTTGTTGAGGATTCAACAATTTTGTAAAAAATCGAATTATTTGGTTGAAAATTAACTTTTTTCTTAAAAATTAATATTTATGATTTAAACTTAGCAATCTGGTTTAAAATAAACTATTTTTATGAACATTTAACTTTTTGATAGAAAATTAACTTTTTTGTTAAAAAATTTTATTTTTGGCTTGAAAATTCAACCGTTTTGTAGATAATTCGTCCTTTTGGCTTTAAAATTCAACCATTCTGTTGAAAATTAATTTACTTTGTGGAAAATTCGTGTTTTTCGGTAGACCATTAATCTTCTTGCTGAAAAAAACTACGGTTGTCAACGTAAAATTGGTAACGCAGTTTATGGACCACCCCTTACCGTTACATCACGTTTACACCCCCAGGATTTTTTTACCCAGTTTCACTTTTTTTCACGGGAAGAGGAAGAAAAATTATGATAAATAATAAAAATATAGTAGGTAATTTCTTATTATTTGTATTAATAATTATTATTTATTCATTATTTAATTACTATTTTTTTAATTACTATTTTCATGATTCATTGATTTAATGATTACAGGCCTTGGACTCGGTTAAGAATTCAACTTTTTTGGTTGAAAATTCTACTATTTTGTCGAAAATTTGTCTTTTTGGCTAACAAATTAAACAAATTGATTTGAATTTTTTTTTTGACTAATTAATTCTTTTCGGTTGAAAATTCATCTGTTTCTGTAGAAATTTCACTTTTTTTGGTTAAAAATGCAACTGTTTAGATCAAGTTAATCTGTTTTGGTTAAGAAGTAATTTTTTTGTTGAAAATTCAACTGCTTTATAAAAAATTTGTATTTTCGGCTCAAAAATTCAACAATTTCGTAAAAAATTTAACTACTTGTTTGAAAATTTATGTATTCTGTTGAAAATTTATCTTTTTGGCAGAATCTCAATTTTTTGGTTAAAAAATTAAATGTTCGGTTGAAAATTAATATTTTTTAGCTGAGGATTCAAGTAACATATTTTTCTGGAAGATCGTTTTTGTTCATTAAATCCAAATTTTTTTTTTTATTCAAAATATTTTTTGTTAAAATGTCAAATATTACATTTTTCGTTGAAAATTCATCTTTTAAGGTTGTAAATTTTACTACTTCGTTGACAGTTGAACTACTTTCTTAAAAGTTAATTTTTTTCATAATTTTAGTTGAAGGTTTTTTTTTTGTCATAAATTCGTTTTTGAATTGAAAATTAATTGTTTTAGAAACTAGCATGACATCCATTGTTCAAACTATTAAGTTTCAAATTTATCTAACTTTTTGAAAATTCGTTTTTTTTTTGTAGAAAAGTAATCTACTTGGTTGAAAATTCAACTTTTTGGTTAAAAATTTATGTATTTTGTTGAAAAATACTTTTGGCAGGAATTCAATTTTTTTGTTGAAAATTTAAATGTTTGGTTGAAAATTAAAATTTTTTAGTTGAGGATTCAAATATTTTTTTTTAGCTGAAAGCTCGTTTTTGTTCGTTTTTTTTGGTTATAAATTCGTTTTGTTAATTGAAAATCAATTATTTCAGAAACTAGCTTCACATCCAATGTTTAAGCTACTAAGTTAAAAATTTATCTAACTTTAAAAAAACAAAATTTTGTAGAAAAGTAATCTTTTTGTTTGAAAATTTAACTTTTTGGTTAAAAATTGATGCATTTTGTTGGAAATTCTTTTTTTTTTTTTGGTAGAAAATTAATCTTCTGTATAGAAATTTCATTTTTTAAATTAGTTATGACTTAATTTTTCTAACTGGAAATTTAACTGTTTTGTTGAGCATTCAACTGATCGGCTGAAAATGAACTTTTTGTGGAAGTCATATTATCGGGTTGAAAATTCAACAGTTTTGTAGAAAATTCGTTTTTTTTTTATTTAAAATTATTCTCTCAAAAGTATATTTAACTACGCTATTTTTGGTTTATGATGATATTTTAAGTTGAAAAATTCCACTGTTTAGTTGAAGAAATTTAGAAACTAAAATCACATCCATTGTTAAAACTATGAAGTTGAAAATTAATGTAACTTTTCGAAAATTCGTCTTTTTGGTAGGAAAGTAATCTTCTAGGTTTAAAATTCAACTATTTGGTTAAAAAATGGTGTATTTTGTTGAAAAGTAGAGGCATGGGTATGTATATGGCGATGTATTCTTTTATAACATTTCATTTTCGGAAAATTTAGCTGGATCTGATAGAAAATGAAAAGGTAGTCCAAATTTTTTTTTTTATATATAAAACCTTTTTTGTAGCTCAAGAATGAATAAATGATTTGTAGCAATATCTTCATAAACTTTAGAAATTTTGTTCAATAGAACATTTTCAAACCTTTTGATTTCATGTTATGAATACATCTCTTTTAGAAGAGTTCAGAAAATTTGCTTCAAACAATAGAAAACATTTTTGTTTTGGTTTTAGGATTCTATAGGGTCCTTGGAAGATCACAGGATCATTCCTTCATTCAACCTTTCCGGAAAATTTATCTGGATATGGTAGAAAGTGAAAAGACAGTCCAAAGTGTTTTTTCAGTAACAAAACCCTACCTGTAGTTTAAGAATAAATAGGTGATTTATAGCAACATCATTATAATTTCTCTTTATGAATTTTGCTCAATAGAACTTTTTCAAACCCTTTGATTTCATGCTATGTGTTCACATTTTTTAGAGAAGTTTAGACAATTTCCTTCAAACAATACAACAAATGTTTCTTTTGGTTTTAAAAATCCATAGGGTATTTGGAAGAGTGTAGGATCATTCCTTCATTCAACCTCATCGGAAAATTTATCTGGATCCGGCAGCAAATAAAAAGGCAGTCCAAAGTGTTCTTGGATATTAAACCTTATTTGTAGCTCAAAAACAAAAATGTGATTTGTAGAAACATCTTCATAAAGTTTAGAAATGTTGCTCAATATAACTTTTTCATACCTTTTGATTTCATGTTATGAATACATTTCTTTTAGAAGAGTTTAGAAAATTTGCTTCAAAGAACAGAAAACATGTTTCTTTTGGTTTTAAGAATCTACAGGTTCTTTCAGAAGAGTTTAAAGTCATTCCTTCATTGAACATTTTCAAAAAATGTATCTAGATCTAGTAGAAAGTGAACATGGAGACCAAAGTGTTTTTTGGGAAATAAAACCTTGTCTGTAGTTTAAAAATGAATAGGTAATTTGTAGCAACATATTTCTAAGCTCTCTTTATAAATTTTGCTCAATAAAACTTTTTCAAACCATTTGGTTTCATTCTGTGTGTACATCTTTTTTAGAAGAGTTTAGAAAAATTGCTTTAAACAATAGAAAACACGTTTCTTTTGATTTTAAGAATCTGTAGGGCCTTTGGAAGAGTTTAGGATCATTCCTTTATTTAACCTTTTCGGAAAATTCAGCTGGATCCGGTAGAAATTTAAAAGGCAGTTCAAAGTGTTCTTGGAAATAAAACCTTCATCCTATGAATACATTTCTTTTAGAAGAGTTTAGAAAATTTGCTGTAAACAATAGAAAACATGTTTCATTTGGTTTCAAGTATCTATAGCATCTTTCAAAATGTTTAGGATCATTGTTTCATTTAACTTTTTTGGAAAATTGATCTAGATATGGTAAAAAGTGAAAAGGCAGTACAAAGTGTTTCGTGGGAAATAGAACCTTGTCTGTAGTTTAAAAATAAATAGGTGGTGATTTGTAGCGACATCTTTATGAACTCTCTTTATAAATTTTGCTCAATAGAACTTTTCCAAAACTTTTTGATTTCATGCCATGAATACATCTCTCTTAGGAGAATTTAGAATATTCACTTCAAGCAATAGAAAACATGTTTCTGTTAGTTGTAAGAATTAAAGAATCTTTTGAATAGTTTAGGATCATTGTTTCATTTAACTTTTTCGAAAAATTGATCTAGACATGGTAAACAGAGAAATGACAGTCTAAAGTGTTCTTGGAAATACTAGAAAATTGTTTCCAGTTCAAGAATGATTATATGATTTTTAATAAAATCTTTACACACTTCATTTAAAAATTTGACTCTATAGAGGTTTTTAAAAACTTTTTTATTTCATGCTATGAATACATATCTTTTAGAAGAGTTAAGACATTTTTCTTCAAACAATAGAAAACATATTTTCGATTTAACCTTTCCGGAAAATGTATCTGATTTGGTAGAATGTAATAAGGTAGTCTGAACTTTAGAAACAATTTCTTTAATCAATACAAAATGTGTTTCTTTTGTTTTTATAAATCTACAGGGTATTTGGAAGAACTTAGCATTATTGTGTTATTCAACTTTTTCGAAAAATTTACCTGGATGTTGTAGAATATGAAGAGGCAGTCTAAAGTGTTTATAGAAACATTGCGACCTTGTTTGTAGATTCGGAATGATTAAATTATTTGTAACAACATCTTTACAAATTCTCCTTGGAAATTTTACTGAATACAACTTTTTTTATTTTATGCTATGAACATACATATCTTTCAAGTGAGTTGATTGCTGAGGAAATATTTTTCAAAAAATAAAATTCATGTTTTCTTTATTTTAAGAATGTGTATAGTGTCTTTGTCAGAACTTAGGATTATTGTTTGACTACATTTTTTCAGAAAATTTATGTGGATGTGATAGGAAGTAAAATGGTAATCTCAAGTGTTTTCAGAAATATTAGAACCTTGTTTTTAGCTGAAGAAATGATTGGATGATTTTTTTGCGACATTTATACAAACCCTCTGAAAAAATGTAATAAAATAGAAATTTTCCAGAACTTTTTGATTTGATTCTTTGAATACATCTCTTTTAGAAGAAATTAGGAAATGTTCTCCAGACAATAGAATACATGTTTCTTTTGGTTTTCAGAATTTTCGGAGTATTTGTAATAAATTAGGATCATTGTTTCATTTCCTTCTCGGAAAATTTATCCGGATGTGGTGGAAGGTGAAAAAGTAAATCTAAAGTATTTTTAGGAATATTAGAAACTTTTTTTTAGTTTAAGAAATGATTGGACGATTTTTTCGCAACATCTATACAAACACTGCTCTTAAAAAATGTAAATCAACAGAAATTTTTCAGAACTTTTTTATTTCATGATGGAGTAAGTCTTTGGGATTCCAAAAATTATTGTTTCGGAAATTTTGCTAATTCATCCCAGCTTATTCAGATTTTTCTGGCGAAACAGGCCCTTACACAACTTCGGCAGCCTTGATACAGTCCTGACCTAGCTTCCTGTGACTTATGGCTGTTTTTCAAATTGAAGTACCCTCTAAAAGAATGCAGCTTTCAAGTTCCAGTGGAAATAAAACAAAATGGGACGAAACAGCAGTTAGCTGTACCGAAAGATGACTTTAAGGAGTGCTTCAGTAAGTGGGAGGATCGCTAAAAGAAGGTTGTGGCTTCCAAAGGAAAGTACTATACTTTGAAGGGGATATCATTACCACTGACCAGAATGAACTCTTGCTCCTATTACAGTGAATAGGCCGGATTCTTTCCGGACAGACCTCGCACTATTTCCTTCATTTAAGCTTTTCGGAAAATTTATCTGGATCGGGTAGAAAGTGAAGAGGCTGTCCAAAGTGATTTTTGGGAAATAGAACCTTGTCAATAGTTTCAGAATAAATAGGTAATTTGTTGCAAGATATTTTTTAACTCTCCTTATAAATTTTGCTCAATAAAACTTTTTCAAATCTTTTGATTTAATTCTATGTGTACATCTTTTTTAGAAGAGTTTAGTAAATTTGCTTTGAACAATACAAAACATGCTTCTTTTGGGTTCAAGAATCTATAGGGTCTTTAGAAGAGTTTAGGATCATTCCTTCATTTAACCTTCATGAAAAATTCAGCTGGATCTAGTAGGAAATGGAAAGGCAGTCCAAAGTTGTTTTAGAAATAAAACCTTTTGTTTAGTTCAAGGATGAATAGGTAATTTGTAGCAACATCTTTATAAACTATATAATTTTGCTCAATATACCTATTTCAAACCTTCTGATTTCATGTTATGAATACATCTCATTTAGAAGAGTTTGGAAAATTCACTTGTTACTATAGAAAACATTATTTTTCTGGTTTTAAGATTTTATAGGAACCTGGGAAAAACACAGGATTATTTCTTCATTTAACCTTTTCAGAAAATTTATCTGGATCCGGTAGAAGATGAAAAGGCAGTCCAAATTTTTTTTGAAAATAAAACCATGATAGTAGTTCGAAAATGAATAGGTGATTTCTAGCATCATCTTTATAAACTCTCTTAATGAATTTTGCTCAATAAAACTTTTTCAAACCTTGTTGACTTCATGCTATGAAAACATCTCTTTTAGAAGAGTTTAGAAAATTTGCTGTAAACAATAGAGAACGCGTTTTATTTGGTTTTAAGAATCTATAGGATCTTTGGAAGAGTTGAGGATCATTGTTTCATTTATCTTTTTTGGAAAATTGATCTAAATATGGTAGAAAGAGAAAAGGCAGTCCAGAGTGTTTTTTAGAATAAAACCTTGTTTGTAGTTTAAGAATGAACAGGTGATTTGTAGCGACATGTTTATGAACTCTCTTTATAAATTTTTCTCAATAGAACTTTTCCAAACCTTTTTGATTTTGTGCCATGAATACATTTCTTTTAGGAGAATTTAGAATATTCACTTCAAACAATAGAAAACATGTTTTTTTTTATATTGAAGAATCTATAGGGTCTTTGGAAGAGTTCAAAATCATTGCTTTATTTAACCTTTCCGGAAAATGTATCTGAATGTGGTAGAAAGTACAATGGTAGTTTAAAGTTTAGAAAAAATTTCTTCAAACAATATAAAACATGTTTTTTTGTTTTAAAAATCTACAAGGTATTTGGAAGAACTTAAGGTTGTCATTTACCCTTTTCGGAAAATTTATCTGTATGTGGTCGAAAATGAAAAGGCAGTCTAAAGTGTTCATGGAAATATTATAACCTTGTTTGTGGATTAAGAAAGATTAAGTTATTTGTAGCAACATCTTTAGAAACTTTCCTTGAAAATTTTACTGAATAGAATTCTTTCGAAACTTTTTTTATTTCATGCTATGAATATACACATCATTCAAGCAAGTTGACTGCTAAGGAAATAATCTTCAATGAATAAAATTAATGTTTTTGTTGGTTTTAAGAATCTATGGTGTCTTTGGAAGAGTTTAGGATCATTGTTTCATTTAACTTTTTTGGAAAATTGATCTAAATATGGTAGAAAGAGAAAAGGCAGTCTAAAGTATTGTTTAGAATGAAACCTTGTTTGTAGTTCAAGAATGAACAGGTGATTTGTAGCGACATATTTATGAACTCTCTTTATAAATTTTGCTCAGTAGAACTTTTCCAAACCTTTTTGATTTTGTGCCATGAATACATCTCTTCTAGGAGAATTTGGAATATTTACTTCAAACAATAGAAAACATGTTTCTTTTGTTTTGAAGAATCTATAGGATCTTTGGAAGAGTTTAAAATCATGTCTTTATTTAACCTTTCCGCAAAATGTATCTGAATGTGATAGAAAATTAAGAATGATTAGGTTATTTGTATCAACATCTTTATAAATTTTCCTCGAAAATTTTACTGAATAGAACTCTTTCAAAGTTTTTTTATTTCATGCTATGGTGATACACATCTTTCGAGCGAGTTGATTGTTATATATGGTCTTTTTTAAGAACTTAGGATTATTGTTGTTTCATCAAATTTTTCAGAAAATTTATCTGAATGTGATAGAAGGTAGAAAACCAATCTAGAGTGATTTTAGAAATATTTGAAACTTGTTTTTAGTTAAGGAAATGATTTGATGATTTTTTGAAACATCTGTACAAACCCTACTCTTTAAAAATTTAACTCAACAGAAATTTTTCAGAACTTTTGGATTTCATGATAGAGGAAGACTTTGGGATTCCAAAAATTATTGTTTCGGAAATTTCGCTCATCTATCCCAGCCAATTCAGATTTGATACAGTCCTGACCTAGCTGCCTGTGACTTATGGCTGTGTTCCAAATTGAAGTACCCTCTAAAAGGATGAAGATTTTAAATCCTAGAGGAAATAAAACAAAATGGGACGGAACAGGTATTAGCTATACCGAAATGTTAGTTTGAGGAGTGCTTCAGCAAGTGGGAGGATCGCTAAAAGAAGGTTGTGGCTTCCAAAGAAAAGTACTATACTTTGAAGGGGATATCATCACCATTGACCAAAATGAACTCTTGCTCCTATTACAAGAACAGGTCGGATACTTTCCGGATAGATCTCGTACGATTTCTTGAATCTACCCTTTTCGGAAAATTTATCAGGATCGGGTAGAAAGTGAAAAAACAGTCCAAAGTGTTTTTTGGGAAATAGAACTTGGTCTGTAGTTTAAGAATGAATAGGTGATTTGTAGCAACATCTTTATAAACTCTCTTTATAAATTTTACTTAATAGAACCTTTTAAAAACTTTTGATTTCATGCTATGTGTGCATCTTTTTTTAAAGAGTTTAGAAAATTTGCTTTAAACAATAGAAAACATTTTTCTCTTTGTTTTAAGAATCTATAGGGTCTTTGGAAGACTTTAGGATCATTCCTTCACTTAACCTTTTCGAAAAATTTAGCTGGATCTGGTAGGAAAGAAAAAGGAAGTCCAAAGTGTTTTTGGGAATAAAACTTTGTTTGTAGTACAAGAAGAAATGGGTGGTTTGTAGCAACATCTTTATAAATCCTCTTAATAAATTTTGCTCAATAGAACTTTTTGAAACATTTTTGAATTCACGCTATGAATAGATCTCTTTTAGAATAGTTGAGAAAATTTGCTGTGAAGAATAGAAAACATGTTATATTTGGTTTTAAGAATGTATAGGATGTTTGGAAGAGTTTAGGATAATTGTTTCATTCAACTTTTTTGGAAAAGTGACCTAGATATGGTAGAAAGAGAAAAGGCAGTCTAAAGTGTTTTTGGAAATAAAACCTTGTTTGTAGTTTAAGAATGAACAGGTGATTTGTAGCGACATCTTTATGAACTCTCTTTATATATTTTGCTCAATAAAATTCATGTTTTCTTTAGTTTTAAGAATCTGTATAGGGTCTTTGTAAGAACTTAGAATCATTATGGTTTCATTACCTTTTTCAGAAAATTTGTCTGAATATGATAAAAGGTAGAAAAGCAATCTGAAGTGTTTCTAGAAATATTAGAAACTTGTTGATGTTTTGCAACATCTATACAAACCATACTCTTTAAAAATTTAACTCAACAAAACTTTTTCAGAACTTTTTGATTTCATGATAGAGAAAGACTTTGGCATTCCAAAAATTCTTGTTGTTCGGCAGCCTTGATACAGTCCTGACCTAGCTCCCTTTGACTTACGGCTGTTTTCCAAATTGAAGTACCATCTAAAAGTATAAAGATTTTAAGTCCTAAAGGAAATAAAACAAAATTGGCCCGAAACAGCTAATAGCTATACCGAAATGTGACTTTAAGGAGTGCTTCAGCAAGTGGGAGGATCGCTAAAAGAAGGCTGTGGCTTCCAAAGGCAAGTACTATACTTTGAAGTCGATATCATCACCATTGACCAGAATGAATCTTGCTCCTATTACACTACAAGGTCGGATACTTTCCGGACGGACCTCGTACGGTTTCCGAGAGTGTACACCAGATTGTGTGCGACTGTCTTCTATCACACATTTTATATAAAGGAATAAGGAAATGAGAGGAAGGAAAAGAGAACCTCTCGAGTAACTCGGGTGTACCTTTCAGCGAGATAAACAAGGTTTCTCCGAGAGGATCCTGAAAAGTGTGAAATAACGCGAGAAAGATGCGTTCGACGGCCATCTAGAGATCGTTTACCGACGATTCGACGCGAAGAATCGTATACCAACGTCAAAACAAGAAGAACAGGACGAAAGGGGACAGACAGTCCGAGCATTCGGTGGAGAGTTTGCATTCGGAGTAGGTAGGAAATAACTCCTGGGAGCGGAGCCTATTTTGTATAACCAGTTTCCACCGGGGCAAAGATTTACGATCGTGACCATCTTCAAGCTCCCTCGCTTGGTAGCAATCTGCTGCTCTCCGCTTACCGGGAGAACCTGGTGCAAACTCGTCGTGACCACGATTGGACTTCGTTTTCCATTTCCAGACCTTCCTTCCTTTTTTTACCCATTTTTCCCTTATTTTTTCAACGATTCTTCCTCACTCTTGCTCTTTTTCCACTATCTATTATTTTCTTCGGTTCTTCCTTACTTCCCATCAGTGATGAGAAATAAGTAGTTTCTTTGAACTAGTTACTGTAACAACAGGGATCACAGCGCAGCGGTTCAGTAGTTCAATTTTGGGTAAAAAAATAATAATTTTTTCCTATAAAGGGGATATGGTTTATTATTAAAAACTTTTTGTATCGTATGGGTATCTCGTTAATGTCGAACAAAAGCCTTCTTTAGCAGGTTTTGTAGTCATTTTTGTGGTACAATTTTTTTTTTGCAAGCTAGAAAGAAATAATTTGAAAAACACAAAAATGACTATTCGAAAAAACCTACTTTTTCTGTTTTTGTTTCATCATTTTCGATGTCCAACATTTTGTTTCTAGAACCACAACTAACATACTATTCTCTGATACGCGGTTTTACGCATTGCATTGCATATTTTAAGAGTATGAAAAATGATGATAGTATTGAAATTATATAGAATTGAAAAATTTATATGTAATTTATATATAGTGAATGAGACACTAATATATTCCATTTATTTTCCATAGAAAAATTTATAAAACAAATGAAAAATATCATTGTTCCGTCCACTAAATATAAACTATATGTATAACTTTTTCACTGGGGTTATTACTATATGTTTGGTTGAGAATTCATTTTTTTTTTGTTTACGAGTTTTATCATTTGATTGAAACTTTAATTATTTTGTTAAAACTTTAACAAATTGGATGAAAACTCATCCTTTTCGGTTGCAAATTCAAAATTTTTGTTGAAAATTCGTCTTTTTGGGTTGAAATTTCAATGATTCTAGTAAAAAGTTCAACCATTTTTTTGAGAATTAACATTATGTTGAAAATTCATAATGTTGGGTTAAAAACTAAACTTCTTAATAGAATAATTCATTTTTTTTTGCTTGAAATTTTGACTATTTCGCTAAAAATTCGCCTTTTTTGTTTAAAAATTAAAAATTTTATATTTCTTGGTTAAAAATGAAATCATGTGGTTGAATAATATTCTGTTCTGAATGAGGAGACAATATAAAACATGTAAATTCATTATTTTTTGGATGAGTTTAACCGTTCTTAAATTAAAATTAAAATCTTTTTTGTTCGAAATAGTAATTATTACATTTCTTGTTAATAATATATCTTTCTGGTTAAAATCTTTCTTGAGTACTTTCTTGAGAATTTATCATGTTCATATAAGAATTTTATCACTTTATTGAAAAGTTAAGTATGTTGTTGAAAATTCAAATGTTTAGTTAAAAATTAACTTTTCGGTTACGATTGATTATTTTTTGTTTAAAACTAAACTTTTTAGTCATAATTCACATTTCCGGATTGAAAATTAAACTGTTTCTTTAAAAAATTCGTATTTTTGGCTTAAATTTAACAATTTGGTAGAAAATTCAACAATTTGGTTGAAAATTCTAATATTTGGTTGAAAATTAACTTTCTTATTGAAAATTCTTATTTTAGTGTTGAAAATTCAACTATTTTCTAAAAAATTCATCTTTTTCGAATGAATTCAACTATTTCTTATTTGAAATTAAAATCTTTTTGGTTAAAATATCAACTATTGCTTTTTTTGATGAGAACTTATATTTTTTGTTTAAAATTCAGCTATTTATTTAAAAGTTGAACAAATTTGTTAAAAAATATTTTTTTGGTTGAAGATTCATCATTTTAGTCGAAATTTCATCTCTTTTGTTGAATATTTCTTTTTTGTAGAAAATTAATCTTTTGGATTGAAAATTCGTCTTTTTGGTTGAAATTTCAACGATAACATTTTTCGTTGAAAATTCATCTTTTTTGGTTAGAAAATTTATTATTCATTCGAAAAGTTAATTATTTTTATGAAAATTCAACAATTATGTTAAAAAGTCATGCTTTTTAGTTAAAAATTCTTATTCTTTTGTTAAAAATTTATCTTTTTGTTTAAAAATGTACCTATTTTATTGAAAATTCATATTTTTGGGTTGAATTAAACTATTTTTTATTTGAAATTCAAAATTATTTTTCTTGAAATTACATCTATCAATTTTTTCTTTAAGAATTTCTAATGTTTGTTTTCAAATTTTATTATATTGTTTGATAAGTTAATTATTTTGTTGAAAATTTTAAAAATTAAAAAAAAATTTATTTTGTTGAAAATTTCAAATATTTGTTTAAAAATTAACTATGTGATTGCAAATTCATATTTTTGCGTTGAAAATTACACTTCTTTGTAGAAAATACGTCTTTTTCTGCTTTCAATTCAAAAATTTGGAAGATTCATAATTTTTGTTGAAAATTTACATATATTGTTGAAAAATATTTTTTTTCTTTGGTTGAAAATGAACTTTTTTGGTGAAAATTTACATTATTGAGTTGAAAATTAAACTGTTTTGTAAAAAATTCGTCGTTTAAGCTGGAAAATTTAACAATTTGGTAGAAAATTCAACTATTTTTTAGAAAATTCTTCTTTTTGGTTGAATTCAACTGTTTGTTAACGAAATTGAACTTGGTTCAAAGTTGAACTATTTTGTTAAAAATTAATATTTTGGCTGAAGTTTCATCATTTTAGTTTTAGTTGAAAATTCATCACTATGGTTCAAAATATTTTTTTTGTAGAAAATAATTCTTCTTGGTTGAAAATTTAGGTTTTTGGTTGAGAATTAAACTATTTTGGTAAAAAATTCAACAATTTGGTTGAAATTGTACTTTTTTGTTTTAAAATTAAACTGTTTAAAACCTAACAAATGTTTTAAACATTTTTGTTCTTTCTTGGCTGAAAAATCTTTCTTAAGAAAAATTTTTGGATGAAGATTCATCTTTTTGATTAAAAATTTCTACTATTCGTTGAAAATTTTTTTTATTAGTTAAAAATTCGATTGAAAATTCAATTTTTTGTTGAAATTTCATCTTTAAGGGTTGAAAATTCAACTATTCTGTAGAAAACTCGTTTTTTTCGGATAAATTTAACTTTTCTCGCTGTAAAATAAAAATCTTTTTTGCTTGAAGATTTGCCATTTTTGGTAGAAAATGATTCTTCTTGGTTGAAAATTCAACTTTTGGTTTCAAAATTCGTTTCTATTTCAGTTAAATATTAACACTTACATTATATTTATTTTAAACAATTTATTAATCTTTGATTGTGAAAAATCTCCTTTTCATAAGAACATTTTTTATTTGCAACTTTAGAATTAATATATTTAATTATTAATAAATCGATAAGGAAATATTCGAAATTGGTATCATCAGAAACAATCCCCTTCAAAACTATTTGTTTAATAATTTATTGAATTTCTGTTTATGATTCTTAAAAAATAAATCGAAACCTTGTCAAAAAGGGGGGACAAATTATCGATTTTAGGTGGTCTAGAAAACTTTTCAAATTGAACAAGAAAAAAAAGTGAAAAAAAGAAGAAAGGGAATTTCGTGAAAAAGGGGACCTACCCTTTCTATTTTTTTTTTTATTCTTTCTTACTTCCGTTATTTCCTTATTGTTTCTGTTAATTTTATATTTTATCATAAATTGCTAAAAAATAAATAGGAATTTAAAATTCAGGTTTTCTCTTCTGGAATAAAATGGATTTAAAGATTAAAGTGGACACCCGTTTGACTTCTGAATGCAGCGTGGGAATCAGAGGCGGACCAGTCTGGACAGTTCTTTTATCGCGAAATCGATCAGATTGGGAATACCCTTTTGAGCCTACCACAGGTTTTGTACCTTTTTCATCATTTGCGCCCCAAGAAATTGTGCCGATGCCGCCCCCTTATCACCAAATTGACGATGATTTACTCGATAGCATCCGGCCGAGAGGGGAATTAATTTCAGAATTAGGGTGGAGTTCCGCGCTTGTGAATCACTGGAAATTCTCAACCAAAATCCCTTAAATTTTCATTAACGATTAATCTTCATTAAAAGTGAAAATTCACAACCTGGATTTATCAGGAATTATGAGAAATAACTGGATTCTTTTAACCACCCTAGTGGAAAAAATTTTTACAAAATTTCTACAACTGTAATTTTTTTTTGAATTTGGGTGTTTGCCGTTATAAAAACACTTTTATTTTTACGTTAATTATTATAGAGAATTACAAATCTTCAAAAAAAAAAAAAAACAATATTTCATAAAAATTTCAACTTGTACTTTACTAATTTTTGTAGGATATGTTTAGTTACTTTTTTTTTGTTTCTACAAGAAACTACAATTTGAAAAAAATATTACACTTTTACCAAGAACTCCTATTATAATCAATCACATTGAACTGTAGTTCGATTATTGAAAATTGAACAATAATTGATTTCACAGGACGATTCTGAAACTGTTCAAATCCATAACAATCTTGTCATCTGCGAAAGCTAACCCACGTACCCCCACTGTTTCGAGATCTACACCTTCTTCGTCGAAGACGGTCATTCTTAGACACTTATTTAACCTATTTAATTTGAAAAATTTTAATCGAGGAAGACATTTTTTGGAATATTTTTCAATATTTTGCTTTTCATTTAAAATAAACAATTATAAATCAAATATTAAAGACTAAACAATTTTATACTGAATTATTTGTAATAGAAAGCCTTGCATCGTTAATATTTCAGAGTGTTAAATTAAAACTTTGAACGTTACAATTTTAATTGTTCTATTTAACAAATTTTAGATATGTTATTAATTATTGAATTTTGCTGCATAAATAACAATTATGGAATAAATTTAAGTTAGTTTAAGAGATATTTACAAGTTTTGAGAAGATCGAAGCTTAATTTCAAACTGAAAAAAATTTCAAAAACACAAAATTAAATGTAGATATTCGAAGATTTCGAAACAAAATTTTGAACCTTTTTGAGGATCTTTAAAGGATTTAGGAAAATTAAAAAAATTTAAGTTTTCTGGGAAAATTTGAAATGATTTTTTTATTTTTAAAAAATTTAAGAGAATATCAAAAATTTTTTTAAAAATTTGATTAATAAATGACAGATTTTAACGTTGAAAATAGAAATTGTTCAAATTGAAATTCTCAGTAAATTAACAAATTTAAACGTTCGATTGAAGCTTTATAAACTATTTTCCATTTTTAAATAATTTTAAATCAATAATTACATAATATTTTTTCAATCTCTCATTCAATTACAAATCCTATTCAAATATTGTTTCATTTTTGTTTCATAAAAATCTTGTTATCTGCGAAAGCTAACCCACGTACCTTCACTGTTTCGAGATCTACACCGTCTTCGTCGAAGAGGACCATTCTTAGACACTTATTTAACCTATTTAAATACAAAAATTTTAATCGAGGAAGACATTTTTTCGAATATTTAGCAATATTTTACTTTTCATTCAAAATTAACAATTATAAATCAAATATATATAAGATTAAACAATTTTATACTCAATTATTTGTAATAGAAAGCCTTGAATTGTTAATATTTCAGAGTGTTAAATTAAAACTTTGAACGTTACAATTTTAATTGTTCTATTTAACAAATTTTTGATATGTTATTAATTATTGAATTTTGCTTCATAAATAACAATTATAAATTTGGAAAAAATTTCAGTTCGTTTAAGAGATATTTACAAGTTCTGAGAAGATCCTAACTTAATTTAAAACTGGAAAACATTTCGAAAAACACAAAATTAAATGTAGATTTTTGAAGATTTCGAAACAAAATTTTGAAGCTTTTTAAACATCTTTAAAGGCTTTGAGAAAATAAAAATAAAAGTTTGCTGGGAAAATTTGATGATTTTTTTATTTTGAAAAATGAATTTTAAGAGAATATTAAAAAAAAAATGTCTAATTTTTATTAATAAATGACAATTGAAAATTTATTTAATTTATTTTGTATATATATATTTTACATTCTAAGATTTCATGTCGAAATATGTATTTTTACATGTATACATGAATTTTTAAGGTATAAAGGATACATTTCTGACCGAAAATGGATTAGTGAAATTTTCAGATAAAAAATTAATTTTTATTAAGAATAAAGAATTTTCAACAAAAAAGTTAAACTTTAAACCGAAGAGATGATTCATAAAAATATAAAATTTTAATCATATAGTTACATTTGCAAACAAAGAGATGAATTTGCCAGCAAAGGATTAATTTTCTACAAAAAAACACACATTTAAAAAAAAATACATTATATTCCAACAAAATTGTTGAATTTTAAAGCCGAAAGGATGAATTATTTACAAAACGGTTGAATTTTTAACCCAAAAATGTGATTTTCTAACAATAAAATTGATTTTCCACCCAAAAGTTAAATTTTCATAAAAATAGTTTAATTTTTAACCAAATAGTTACATTTTCAACCAAAAAGATGATTTTTTCAGCAAGAAGATTAATTTTCTACCAAAAAACACAAATTTTCAACAAAATTGTTGAATTTTGAAGCCAAAAGAACAAATTATAGATAAAAAATTTAATTTTCAACTTGCAAATATGATTTTTAATAAAAAAGTTAATTTTCCAGCAAAAAGTTAAATTTTTATTTAAAAAGTTTAACTTTTAACCAAAGAGTTAACATTGAACTAAAAATATTAATTTTTAACAAAAAAGTGAATTTTCAACCGAATAGCTTAATATTCTACCAAATTGTTTAATCCAAACCAAATCTGATTATTTTAGACCTAAACAGTTGCCTTTTTGATCCAAAAGGCTAAATTTTTAACTAAGAACATTAATTTTCAACAAAATAAATGACTTTTCAACTGGAAAAGATCAATTTTTAACATAAAGTGGAATAGTTACATTGTTAGTTTAAAAAAAATTAATTCTTAACCAAAAAAACTCATTTTCAACAAAATCTTTTTTTTTCGTATATTTTTTTTGTTGGCTAAAAAATCTATCTCAATTGAAAATTCAACGATTGTTGAAAATTCGTCTTTTCGATTTAAAATATCGTCTCTTGTGGTAGAAATTTAATCTTTTTTGGTTAAAAATGCAACTCGAATAGTTTAAAGGGAACTGGGAGAGTGTTTTTGAAAAAAGTAAGATTAAATAAAATCTATTTTAAGAAAAAATAAACATCTTTGAGGCGTCAAATTTGAATTATGTCGCTGAAAAAAGTTTTTGTGATCGAAACAGATGATTCAAATATTATAAATGAGCATAACTTCCTTAATCTTCAATGAAGTGTATTAATATTATAGATCAATCGATTTGCCTCGAATCAAGGAATCTTTTCCGTTCTTGCATCAATTTTGAATTATGTTAGTGAAAAAAGTTTAAATATAAAAAACCGTGTTTTCAAATATTATGCATCACCATAGGTTCCTTACACTTCACTAAATGTATCAATGTTATAGGTCAATCGATTCGTCTCAAATCAACACATCTTTTCTGTTCTTGCATCAACTTTGAATTATATTAATGAAAAGAGTTTGACCATAAATAACCGATTTTCAAAATATATAAATTACCATAACTTCCCCACTCTTTAATAAAATGTATTAAGATTATAGGTCAATCAATTTGTCTCGAACCAAGGAATCTTTTATATTCTTGCATCAATTTTGAATTATGTTGAAGAAAAAAGTTTTACTTTAAAAAACCGTATTTCCAAATAATGCATTACCATAGCTTCCTTACTCTTCAATAAAATGTATTGATGTTATAGGTCAATCGATTCGTCTTGAATCAACACACCTTTTTTATTCATGCATCAACTTTGAATTGTGTTGAAGAAAAAAGTTTTACTACAAAAAAAAAGTATTTTCAAATATTATGCATTACCATAGCTTCCTTACTCTTCAATAAAATGTATTAATATTCTAGGTCAATCGATTCGTCTCGATTCAACTTATCTTTTCTGTTCTTGCATCAACTTTGAATTGTGTTAATAAAACAAGTTTTACTATAAAAAATCAATTTTAAAAATATAGAAATTACCATAACTTCCCTACTCTTTAAGAAAATGTATTCATACTGCAGGTCAATCGATGCGTCTCAAACCAAGGAATCTTTTATATTCTTGCATCAACTTTGAATTATGTTGAAAAAAGTTTTACTATAAAAAACCGTATTTCCAAAACCATAGCTTCCTTACTCTTCAATAAAATTGATTAATATTATAGGTCAATCGATTCATCTCGAATCAACACATCTTTTCTGTTCTTGCATCAACTTTGAATTATATTGATGAAAAAAGTTTTATCATAAATAACCGATTTTCAAATATATAAATTACCATAACTTTCCTACTCTTTAATGAAATGTAATAATATTATAGGTCAATCAATTTGTCTCGAACCAAGGAATCTTTTATATTCTTGCATCAATTTTGAATTATTTTGAAGAAAAAAGTTTTACTATAAAAAACCGTATTTCCAAATAATGCATTACCATAATTTCCTTACTCTTCAATAAAATGTATTGATGTTATAAGTCAATCGATTCGTCTTGAATCAACACAACTTTTTTATTCATGCATCAACTTTGAATTAGGTTGAAGAAAAAAGTTTTACTACAAAAAACCGTACTTTCAAATATTATGCATTACAATAGCTTCCTTACTCTTCAATAAAATGTATTAATATTCTAGGTCAATCGATTCGTCTCGATTCAACACATCTTTTCTTTCCTTGCCTCAACTTTGAATTATGTTAATAAAAAAAGTTTTACTATAAAAAACCGATTTTAAAAATATAGAAATTACCATAACTTCCCTACTCTTTAAGGAAATGTATTCATATTGCCGGTCAATCGATTCGTTTCGAACCAAGGAATCTTTTATATCTTTGCATCAACTTTGAACTATGTTAAAGAAAAAAGTTTTACTATAAAGAACCGTATTTCCAAAACCATAGCTTCCTTACTCTTCAATAAAATTTATTGATATTATAGGCCAACGGCCATGCCACGCTGAAAAAACCAGTTCTCGTCAGATCACTGAAGTTAAGCAGCGTTGGGCGCGGTTAGTACTTGGATGGGTGACCATTCGAGAATACTGTGTGCTGTTGGCATATTATGGGTGTGGTGAGCCCAAACTTGTAGTTATTTATAACTACAAGAAAACTATCCACCTAGAAACACTACCCGAATCGGGTAGTGTCACGCCTACCCTGAAAGGGAAATGGCTTAATGGTATACATAGGTCAATCGATTCGTCTCGAATCAGCACATCTTTTCTGTTCTTGCATCAACTTTGAATTATGTTAATGAAAAAAGTTTTACCATAAATAACCGATTTTCAGAATATATAAATTACCATAACTTCCCCACTCTTTAATAAAATGTATTAATATTATAGGTCAATCAATTTGTCTCGAACAAAGGAATCTTTTATATTCTTGCATCAACTTTGAATTATGTTGAAGAAAAAAGTTTTACTATAAAAAACCGTATTTCTAAATAATGCATTACCATAGCTTCCTTACTCTTCAATGAATTGTATTAATATTATAGGTCAATCGATTTGTCTCGAATCAACACATTTTTTCTGTTCTTGTATCAACTTTGAATTATGTTAATGAAAAAAGTTTTACTATAAAAAACCGTATTTCTAAATAATGCATTACCATACCTTCCTTACTCTTCAATGAATTGTATTAATATTATAGGTCAATCGATTCGTCTCAAATCAACACATCTTTTCTGTTCTTGCATCAACTTTGAATTATGTCGATGAAAAAAGTTTTTCTGTTTGAAACAGATGATTCAAATATTATAGATAAGCATAACTTCCTTAATCTTTAATAAAGTGTATCAATATTATAGACCAATCGATTTGTCTCGAAACAAGGAATCTTTTATATTGTTGCATCAACTTTGAATTATGTTGAAGAAAAAAGTTTGACTATAAAAAACCGCATTTCCAAAAATTATGCATTACCATAGCTTCCTTACTCTTTAATGAATTGTATTAATATTATAGGTCAATCGACTTGTCTCGAATCAACAAATTTTTTCTGTTCTTTTATCAACTTTTAATTATGTTAATGAAAAAATTTTCACTATAAAAAACCGTATTTCCAAATATTATGCATTACCATAGCTTCCTTACTCTTCAATAAAATGTATCAATGTGATAGGTCAATCGATTCGTCTTGAATCAACACAACTTTTCTATTCTCGCATCAAATTCAAATTTTGAGAATGAAAAAATTTTTAATATCAAAATCGATTAAAAATATATATAAATTACCATGACTTCCCTACTCTTTAATAAAATGTATTAATATTATACGTCAATCGGTTCGTCTCTAACCAAGGAATCTTTTACATTCTTGCATCAACTTTGAATTATGCTAATGAAAAAAGTTTTTTAATAAAAAAACCGGGTTTTAAAATATTATTATGTGCTAAAAAAAATCCAATAAATATTTCTCGAAATCATTTAGTCAGTTTCGAGATATTAGTGGTGAAGATGAGCCCTCCGAATTTCATCAATTTATCTGCAACCGTTTTCAAGTTATCATGTGCACAAAAAAGTGTGACATCCACACACATCGACACATACACACATCCGGAAAATTGCTTAGAACATTGTGTTAGACATTTTGAAATTGAGGAAGGTTCTATTAAGTGAATTTGAAAATTTTGGAAAATGTTACCATTACAATGCTCCCTCTATGAGGAAGCAAAATTAGTAGTTATCTGGTAATTCAGATTTAGAGAATAATTAGAAGTTTATTTTTTATTTATTTACATTTTCTGAGTATATGAGGAGAAGATAAAATTAGAGAAAGACTGTTTTTTGGGTAGATTAATTACCCTCGGATTTATGGGCGCCTCTCACTTTATTAAATTTCGATCGTCGGGACATCCCGACGCCACGCCACGTGAAAGTCAGACGTGATGCTGTGTAGGATGCGTTCGTGATCCGAGACTGCAAAATTCTCTTGCAAGTTCAACCCAATCTGACCTCACGTAAAAAACACTCACAGAAACACGGAATCTAATCTTGAAGATAATTCAAGTCAATAATTCCCGAATCATTTTATATAATTTAAAAAATTCATTTTGATTCAATAATTTATTTTATAATAAATCTCAGGACGGGCGCACAGTGAGACAGAACGTAAAAATTTATTTCAAAACAGCCCACAGTGGGCTGAATCGGGAATCGGAGACGAAGAATTGTCATTCCATATTATTTGTTTATTTTATAAACAAATTTTATAGACAATGCAAAGTTTGGCCATTTATAGACATAAAGCAAACGTTTTTCTTTCTTATCGCCTCAAAATTATATTAGTAGTGATGTTTAATGATGAGGCTTTTTCATTCGATATTATTTGTTTATTTTATAAATAAATGCATAGTTTAGCTATTTGTAGACAGAAAGTAATCTTTTCTTATTATTGCCTTCAAACGATATCACTGGAAATGTTTTGAGATATTTTAGAAGAATTAGGTTCCAAGTTGTACTTGTAAATAATTTCAATAATTTCAGGATCCATCTAACACATCACGAAACATTTCCAGTGATATCATTTAAAGTCAATAATAAAAAAAGATGACTTTCTGTCTACAAATGGCTAAACTATGCATTTGTTTATAAAATAAACAAATAGTATCGAATGACAATTATTCGTAACTAAACCATACCACTTATATAATTTGAAGGCGTTAAGAGTGAAAAACAATTACAATTTATCTTATGCAACTATTGCTGATCATTTCTAAACAAAAAATTTAAAATTCGGTTAAATAAAGTGAAAACTGGTAATTTTAATGAATTTATTTTTTATTTTTCACATAGCAATCGAAATAAATTCGGAATCAACCGAAGTCAACAAAAATCAACTAAGAAGTTAAATTCTAATCTAAAAATATACATTTTCAACACAAAAAAATAATTTTTGACCAAGTAGTTAATTTTTGGACCAAATAGTTAAATTTTATACCGAACTGTTGAATTTTAAAACTAAAAATATAAATTTTATACAAAACAGTTCTACTTTCAACCCGAAAATATGAATTTTCAACTCAAATGATGAATCTTCAATAGAAAAAATTGAAATAAATGTCAAAGAAAATAATCAAATTTTGAACCAAATAGTAGAATTTTCAACTAAACAAGATGAATTTGAAACTAAAAATGTAATAGACTTTTTAATACAAAAAAAAGTTTCATTTAACCAAAAATGGTTTGATTTTCTTATGGCATTCTATATCAAGCGGGCATATATTATGTTGAAAAAATATTAATTATATAATGTGGATTTTTTTTATGTAGAATAATATAAATTTTTAAAAATCCATTCGAAATTTTCACCAGGGATTCGAAAAATATTACGGGCAATTTTTGGATATTTGTCAATGTTATTATAAATTAAAAGTAATTTGTCCAAAAACTGAGCTCACTCTCTGAATCTGAATTAGTAGAAAACTACTAATTGGTAATAGTTTTCTGCTAATTCAAATATGCCAATTTTTTTACTGCTAATTAGTAAAAATCTACTAAATCAATGTGTAGAAATAAGCGACTGATTAGTAAAAATAACCGAATAAATTATTTAGTAACTTTAATAGAGAAATTGGTACTGCTACTACTAAATGAATCGGTGAATGTATTGCTAGCAATTATTTTGAATGGTAGTTTTTAATAACTTTAAAAACTGATTTTATAGTGAAGAGAATTTGATTAAAATGAAATATGGACAAGTGTCTAAGAAGGGCCCTCTTTGACGAAGAAGGTGTGGACCTCGAGACGGTGAGGGTACGTGGGTCAGCGTTCGACCAAAAGGATGAATTTTACCACCAAAAAGATTAATCTTCTCCCAAAAAGACGAATTTTCAAAAAAGCTGTTGAATTGACAAGCCAAAAAGATGAAATTTTCTACAAAACAGTTTAATTTTCAACCCGAAAATATGAATTTCCAATTTAAATGATGAATCTTCAACCAAAACAAAAGGACATTTTAACAAAGTAGTTTAAATCCCAACCAGATCGCTGAAATTTTTACCAATGAAGATGAATTCTAAAAAAAAATGTTAAGTTAATACTTCTGCCAAAAAAGATTTTAATCAAATATGGACAAGTGTCTAAGAATGGCCCTCTTTGACGAAGAAGGTGTGGACCTCGACACAGTGAGGGTACGTGGGCTAGCGTTCGACCATAAGGATGGTTTTTACCACCAAAAATATTATTCTTCTCCCAAAAAGACGAATTTTCAAAAAAGCTGTTGAATTGACAAGCCAAAAAGATGAAATTTTCTACAAAACAGTTTAATTTTCAACCCGAAAATATGAATTTCCAATTTAAATGATGAATCTTCAACCAAAACAAAAGGACATTTTAACAAAGTAGTTTAAATCCCAACCAGATCGCTGAAATTTTTACCAATGAAGATGAATTCTAAAAAAAATGTTAAGTTAATACTTCTGCCAAAAAAGATTTTAATCAAATATGGACAAGTGTCTAAGAATGGCCCTCTTTGACGAAGAAGGTGTGGACCTCGACACAGTGAGGGTACGTGGGCTAGCGTTCGACCATAAGGATGGTTTTTACCACCAAAAATATTATTCTTCTCCCAAAAAGAAAAATTTTCAACAAAGCTGTTGAATTTACAAGCCAAAAAGATGAAATTTTCTACAAAATAGTTTAATTTTCAACCCGAAAATATGCATTTCTAATTTAAATGATGAATCTTCAACCGAAACAGAAGAAATTTTCAACAAATTAGTTTAAATTTCAACCAGATAGTAGAAATTTTAACCAATAAAGATGAATTCTAAAAAAAAATGTGAAGTTAATACTTTTGCCAAAAAAGATGTTAATTTGAAATAAACCACATTTGAATTCAACCAAAAAAGTCGAATTTTTAAAAACAACAAAAATGAATTTTTTACAATTAAGTTCTACTTTGGACCAAGTAGTTGAATTTTTTGACCAAAAAAGATGATTTTTTAACTAAGAAGATTAATTTTCTAAAAATGGAATAGTTTAATTTTTAGTCAAACAGATGAATTTTCAACAAAAAAAAATAAATTTTTAACATATAATAGTTCAACCGCGTAGTTGAAGTTTTGGACAAAAAGATTTTTTGACAAAATAGTTGAATTTTCCACGGAATAAATTAATTTTTAACTAAATAGTCGAACTTTTAGCTAAACAAGATGGCAAATAGCCCACCAAAATACAACATTTTCTAAAATCTATAAAAAAAACATAGAAAGAAATGAAAAAATATTTTCAAAGTTAAATATTCATTTCTCTTTGGTTGATGATGAATTATTTTAACTAGAAATTTAACTATTTCAGTTATTTTACTTATCATTTTAATTGAAAGTTCATCTTTTTTTTTCAAAAATTTCATTATTCGGTTGAAAATTTAATAATTTGGTTGGAAATTGAACGATTTTGAAAGAAAATCATTTCATTCGGTCAAAAATTCAACCGTTTTGTTGAAAATTAGTTTTTTTTGTTGAATTCAACTAACTTTAATTCGAAATAAAATTTTTTTTGGTTGAAGTATGTATAAACTTTTACATGTTTAGTTGAGGATTCACTTTTTTTTTAAACTAATTTTTTCAATTGAAAATTTAACTGTGACATTTTTGGTTAAAAATTGACCTTTTTAGTTCAAAACTCATATATTTTGTTTAAAATGTTTTGTAGCTGAAAATTCATGTATTTTATTAAAAATTGAACTCTTTGGTTTCAAATTAAACAATCTTGCTGAAAATTCGTCTTCTTTGGATGAAATTTCGTCTATTACATTTTTCATTGAGAATTCATCTTTTTGGATAAAAATATTATTATTTGGTTGAAAATCAACTTTTTTGTTGATAATTCACCTTTTTGACTTGAATCTTCAACAATCTGGTTGATTTTTTTCTTTCTTGACTGCAAATTCAACTATTTTGTTCAAAAATTGTTTTTTGGTTGAATACTGTTTTTGATTTAAAATACAAATATTTTTTTGGTTGAAATATTAACCATTAAATTTTTGGTTTCAAATATATATTGTTTAGTTAAAGATTTAACTATTTGGCTGAATATTTATTTTTTTTTATTTGAAAATAAAAATCATCAAATTGGTAGTGACTGAAATTTAATTTCCAAAATGTTAGAAACAAGTACTTGTTTTTCTCATTGTTCGGAAAACTGAGCTTTTCCCATTTAAAATCCCATGTTAACTTCAAAAGCCCGGGGGCACATCTTAATATAAATATGGAAAATAAATTAAAAATATAAAATATTGATCGATTTAAAAAAAAATGGAAGGGAAACCTTGACGTCAAGAGTGAAAAATATGTTTGCAATGCATTTTTGGACCACCCTAATATGCATCCTTCTATTACATTCATATTAAAATCGCCTTTTTCAATAAAAAAATTGATTGATTTAAAATTCAAATCCAGATATTATCCCTTTCAATAATCGCATCATTGGCATAAATTTAAATTTTCAATAAATCATAAGTGCGCTTCTCGTCGGATACATATTAATAATATCCAAAACCGATTTATTTTCTTAAATCATGAATCGCAACGAAAGCAAAAAGCATAGGTATAAGTATAAATGTAAACATAAGCAAAAGCAACCCCCGCATAATTTTATTTGGCGACGCCTGTATGGTTCTATGGCGTAATCCGTTGCACGTGCAACGCATAGAAAATAAATTCGTGCAATAATTCCCGATATGCTCATCTGCGAGGCAGTTGTTGTGCTTGCTTCCCAGGTCTAATCTAAAATCAGAAAAACTAGCTGTGAATTCGATCTCGAGTGTTTCCACTTTGTTTGAATTTATAATTATATTTTGCTCATTTCACGAATACTTTGCTTCCCGTTAGCAAATGTATTTGCTTCCTGATAGAGGAAGCATTTTGTATTCGAAATGATAATTTTTCGAGCTGGGAAAGGGAAGGGAAAAGTTCTGTCGCACCCTATCCCTTTCCCAGCTTTATGATTTCTTTACAAAATAATTTTCAGAATTATTCTATTTGAAAATTTATGATTGAAAAGTCTTTTCTATTCATGCGTCCACTTTGAATTATGTCGATGAGAAAAGTTTTTCTATTTGAAACAGATGATTCGAATATCAAAAATGAGCATAACTTCCTTAATCTTCAATAAAGTGTATTAATATTATAGATCAATCGATTTGTTTCAAATCAAGGGAACGTTTCTGCTCTTGCATCAATTTTGAATTATGTTAGTGAAAAAAGTTTTACTATAAAAAACCGTGTTTTTAAATATTATGCATTACCATAGCTTCCTTACTCTTCAATAAAATGTATCAATGCTATAGGTCAATTGATTCGTCTTGAATCAACACAGCTTTTCTATTCTCGCATCAAATTTAAATTATGAGAATGACAAAAGTTATACTATAAACAACCGATTTTCATAATATATATAAATTACCATAACTTGCCTACTCTTTCATAAAATGTAATAATATTAGTTCAATCGATTTGTCTCGAATCAAGGAATCTTTTATATTCTTGCATCAACTTTGAATTATGTTGAAGAAAAAATTTTGACTATAAAAAACCGTGTTTTTAAATATTATGCATTACCATAGCTTCCTTATTCTTCAATAAAATGTATCAATATCATGGGTCAATCGATTCGTCTTGAATCCAAACAACTTTTTGATTCTCGCATCAACTTTAAATTATGAGACTGAGAAAATTTTTACTATAACCATCGATTAAAAAAAAAAAAAAAAATACAATAACTTTCCCACTCTTTAATGAAATGTATTAATATTGCAGATTCAATCGATTTGTCTCGAACCAAGGAATCTTTTATATTCTTGCATCAACTTTGAATTATGTTGAAGAAAAATGTTTTACTATAAAAACCCGTATTTTCAAAGATTATGCATTACCATAGCTTCCTTACTCTTCAATAGAAGGTATTAATATTATAGGTTAATCGATTCGTCTCAAATGAACACATCTTTTCTGTTCCTGCATCAACTTTGAATTATGAGAATGACAAAAGTTATACTATAAACAACCGATTTTCAAAATATATAAATTACCATAACTTGCCTACTGTTTCATAAAATGTAATAATATTAGGTCAATCGATTTGTCTCGAACCAAGGAATCTTTTATATTCTTGCATCAACTTTGAATTATGTTGAAGAAAAAATTTTGACTGTAAAAAACCGTGTTTTTAAATATTATGCATTACCATGGCCTCCTTACTCTTCAATAAAATGTATCAATATCATCGGTCAATCGATTCGTCTTGAATCCAAACAACTTTTTGATTCTCGCATCAACTTTAAATTATGAGAATGAGAAAATTTTTACTGTAACAATCGATTTAAAAAAAATATAAATTACCATAACATCCTTACTCTTTGATAAAATGTATTGATATTGTCGGGCACTCGAATCGTCTTGAACCAAGGAATCTTTTATATTCTTGCATCAACTTTGAATTATGTTGAAGAAAAATTTTCTACTATAAAAACCCGTATTTTCAAATATTATGCATTGCCATAGCTTCCTTACTCTTTAATAAAATGTATTAATATTAGGTGAATCGATTCGTCTCGAACCAGGGAATCTTTTATATTCTCGCATCAACTTTGAATTATGTTGAAGAAAAAAGTTTTACTATAAAAAACCGTATTTTCAAATATTATGCATTACCATAGCTTTCTTACTCTTCAGTAAAATGTATCAATGTTATGAGTCAATCGATTCGTCTTAAATCAACGCAACTCTTCTATTCTCGCATCAACTTTATATTATGAGAATGAGAAAATTTTTACTATAGAAATCTATTTGAAAAAT